>VDFB02269046.1:0-58322 GCA_007258455.2 Sequoia sempervirens | reverse complement strand
CTTTAACAAGGTTAAGACTCAATTAAGCAAAATGCCTTAGTGAAGCAAAAATTTTGGTTTTGGGTACAACAGACATTAAATCCCACAAGGCAGAAAAATGCATTGAAATAGGTTTCAAACATAATGTACGGATCACTTGTGAATTCCCACAAGTCCATATGGCTTTGAGTTTTTTGCAAGCATTCATATGAACACAAAATCTCTACATATATGTCTAGTAGTAGGAAAATGACCATGAACCAAACCAAACTGATCTAGATGACCATTAGAACCCTACATCTAAATGAAGCTCAAATCTTTGTGTGGCTATAAGTTAGTCAATTTTCATCCTTTCTCCACCAAATTGAAACTAGAGATACCCATTTGGGCCTTTTACTAGATGGAGTCTTCACTCAAGGTTGAATTTATCTCAAAAAGAAATCAAAAGAAAACTAGCAAAAACCCATTGAAACACACTCAAAATTGAACTAGAAAAAAAAAGCTAACTGGAAAATTTTTTTGGTTGACATTGATTGCTCGTGCACCCAAATGCTCCTACATCAGACATGTCAAATAAGAATTTTGTGAGCATAGCTCACAATTTGAGGTTAAGTAGTAGAACTAATCTTCTTGATTGTAAGCAACCTGCAACAAACCCCAACACTACAAGTTGATCAGAAGCTTCCTTCCTTCGCCTCTTCTAGCTTCTAGATAGGACACAGACCATCCTCCCCCACTAAGTATGATTTTCTCTCATCTTCCCTCTCCTAGACCCATGTCCACCATAGCGTAACCTCCTCCTCCAAACACTTCTCCTCTCAACACTTCTCATCTCATCACCTTCAACTCCTCTCCTCCTCCTCATGGAATTTAACCCACTCAAATCCGACCTCCTCCAACAAAAGTATCCTACAACCTCCTCTACACTCACCATATTATATGTATACATCTCTCCAGCATCCTCTACTGCACCATCCTATGTCAACATTTCCTTTGTTCTACCTTATTGCACAACTACCCTCTTTGTACTCTATTGTTCTACACTCTTTGGATCATCTTTAGGACCTCTAAAGTACATTACACAACTTCTACTACATCTTCATATTTTTTCAACTCTACTTATGTTGCAACCTTTTCCTCCTTCTCTACACATATAATCTCCTCTACAATCATATAATTCTTAAAAATGAATGGGACTCACTCTTACCCATATTTTCCTTTGCTCCTCTTCTCTTCTCCATTGTTTCTCTACTCTCTCTCAAAACTTGACTCACTCTTACCCATATTTTCCTTTGTTCCTCTTCTCTTCACCGTTGTTTCTCTACTCTCTCAAAACTTAGTCTTTTGCATCTTACTAATCTCTACTTTGTACATATTCTCTCTCCACAAAAGGAATGAAATTCCTAAAGCCTTCCCCATGGCCACTCTCATGTTCTTCATTTTTCCATCTTCACACATGCACACTCAGGCATACACCAACTCACAAGTCTGCTTCAATAGTTATAGGTCATCTTTCATAGTTGCAACAAAAATCTCACTCTCATGTCTATCCTCTACCCAACAAATATTTCTAGAAGATGCACCTCTTTTTGTGCACCTTCTAACCACCTCAACCTCTTATGGAGGACAACCCACTATTTCACTCTACTATGCAATTGCAAGATTCCTATAACAAACTCACACATACACCTATGTATGTATGTGTATATAGATGTATGTATATATGTGGCATACACATATATACATGCATATATACACGCACATATGTATGCATGTACATACATGAAAAAACTCTTCCAGATAAAAACATATTACATAATATATACATGATCATCATTTCTATTATAGAACACTTACATAATTTTTTATAAAAATATAGAAAAAACTTGGGTATAATGCTTCTCCTCACTTCCACATGGACAATAATATATCTTGTGCATAGTGATAGAATTCACCATAAATATCCAAATTCCCTTACATATCAATGAGAGAGAAACTTATTAAATATAGGATAAGGGATGGAAAAATACCTAAAGAGTAATTAGTCACACTTATTCAAAACTAGTTTAACATTTATTAATAATTAACAATCTAATAGTTTATTAGATTACTACTTATTTAAATGGTATATGCTTTATAAAAAATATAATATGCATAAGATTTTTTAACTTTATTTTTGAACAATATATAAATGTTATAAAGGTATGACCCCTAATAATATGGTGCTTTAACACTAAGTCAAAGACCATAACCATATAAGAATAATACAACCACCTAACAAAATAATTATTCATGTGATAAATTTATTACTTATTGTGATGGCAAGAACAAGAGAGTAAAACATGTAGCCAATAAAATTTAAAATTGTTATTAGAAACAAAGGATATTTAGTTGGTTTGAAAATCACATTAGATGATTCCTTGGTTTTGCAAGAGTTAATTGAAAGGACAATGATTTAAAACATAATGCTATTGACATAGGTACTAATAATTGGAAAGAGACACATTTCCTATCCTTGATTTGGTGAACAAAATCAAATTTGGAGTTGAGGATAAGGCTAATTGGTCTATACAAATCACTTCTAAATATATACAATATCATATCATTATTTTTATATAATAATTATGTTTGTGTATTTTGTATGTATAAAGGGATACAACTTGACAAGAAATTATGATTTTTATTTTGCTAAAAAAACATGTCTACATTATTTTATGTAGGATAATTAAATAAATGCAATCAAATACGTTAAAAAAAATATAGATAAAAGAGTTAGGATTTATAATTGTTGAAGTAAAAATAAACTAAATTTGGAGGATAGGGGCTTAGATCTCATTTTTATGATGGAAGAATTAATTTGATGTTGATGTATTTTGAATAAATTCACCTTTATCACTAATTTATCTAATCTAATGAATGCATCAAAGACTAATTGATATAATAGAAAACCTTCTAGATCAATTGTAATGCCCACTAGCTCATGCTTTGATCCTTTGAATTAAACTTTCTAGTGAAGCATTGTATTTCCATCAAGGTGTTTTGATTGTGTACCTTGGATACTCATACCATGACTTGATGTGCTTTTATCATTACATGTGATATTTTAGATTACCATCAATGTACATTATTGAAAAAAAAATATTAGACTATGTTGTCCGACTATACACTATATAATGGATATGTCATGATTTTATATGTTTGGATTCAAGCATGTGGATTTAGATATGTTGTACTATTTCACTGTTTCAGCATAAGTGTTGTCAATATACCTATTATATGTGATTTGATTATGATTATCTAGTTCAATATTTGTCCTCTATGATTATTGACTTATGCACTTATATTTTTAGATCATATGACTTTAGGATTATTTTAGTTGATGTAGTTCAATATTGATATTATTTATTCTATGTTATATCATGTTGGGAGTTTATGAAGTGCTTCAACTATCTTGTATGGAACAGGTATGCCTAATATTTTATTGAGTGTGTAAGCATTTTTTTTAGCTATAATGGTGATTAATTGAGATGGTTCAATTTGGGAAAATATTATATGTATATCTTCCTTGTTTCACTTGATTTGAGTTACAAATTATACTTCTTAATACCTATTAAACTATGATCCAAATCAATGTCAGTTTTGGATCCATGTGTAAAGGATATCGATAATTGTTTTCAAGAATACCAAGGTAAGTCTAAAGATTTTAAAAATATGGTTTCATTTTTTACAAGGGACTAGTTGTAGAAGTTGCAAACTTATTTCACTCTCAACCTTATGGAAGAAGAAGATTCTATACAATTTTCCGCATTACATTTATAAGGTGTTACTTATTATTGGTGGCACCATGGGTTGATCAAAATAGGGAAAAACCTTATGCAAACCTTTGATGATTTAAATCAAAGGATTTTGGACTGCATTGAATAGAAAGATAAAGAAAAATACTTTAGAGGTTTTAGGTATTAGGTAATAAAATTTAGTGGAATTATATATTATAATATTTTAGCATATTATAGTAATGGTTCTTGAGATTTTTGAAAAGAGAGTCACATTTATCCTTTTTGAGGGCTTGTTTGGACCTCTCAAAGGTAATGTTGAGGATTTTATACCCTCTACTCTTTAAGAAGTCATCAAAAGAGCTCTAATGCTTTAGCTTTTGTTTCATTAAAATGTGATATATAGGACCAAATCGAAAAGGGTTTGAAGTTGGGTGAATGTTACTAGATCCTAGAGGTAGCTAAATTTTTGGAGCACTTTGGCCCAAAAATAACCCTACTGTCACATCTAGAAGGCCCAAAAACCTAAAGATCACTTGTCAAATCATCAAACTGGACACTTTTTCTTGGGGGACTGTATCAAAGGAAATTTCTGTTCAATCACAATTTCCTCACAACTGTATGGATCCATACCCATCCATATCGTACAACTTAATCTACAAGAATCAAAATTCTAGTCATAGTTGGGCAAAATATTCTTCTATTTATAGAGCATAATTTTTTGGCATATTCCAAAGATTATTTTTATGTGTCAAATAGCATACTTGCATTTGTCAATCACATTGTCCTCTATCTACAATAGTACAAATCATCTATTTTTTATTATTAATTATTTAAAAAACCTTCATTGCAAACTTTTGTTGATGGTTTTTTTTTATTATTCATTGGTTGTTGTGTATTAGCCTATTCCCAATCATGGGTTTGGTGAGCCTGTGGTTCTGTCCATTGAGAGGGGCTTATAGCCCCAAGTGATGCAACCTATGGCCCATCACCCCCTACAGCCCACCAACAACAATGTATGGGATCTATCACTCTTTTGTTACCATTAGGTAGCATTTATTTTTAAAACAAACCTACAAACTGTTGGTCATATAGGCACTTGGGGGTTTATGATCCAGGGGCCCAAATTTGGCCCACTAATGCCCAAATTAGGCAATTTTTTTCAAATGGCCATAAATATTTGCCATGATATTGGATTTTTGAAAACAAGATTCAATCATAAATTTGGCTCTATATACTTTGCAGTGGTGAAGGTTATTTTTCTGGTCTACTATTTGGTGCAAGTATTTTCTATTTGAAGTCATATTTCTATTTTTAGCTCTTGAGTTCATAACTTTTTTCCACAATCTCTAATATATGTGATTCTTCTGGCATTGGAAATGTATTGAGAAGCTCTATCATGCTATCCATCCACTTTTTCCAAATTCAATCCTAGGTGGGTAAACCCACAAAAGTGGTTTACAATTTGAGTGAGGAAGGAAAAGTGGCAAAAAATGACCCCATACAAAAAAATTTGGTTTTTGGGGTTCAAATGAACCCTTTGGTTTGAGCGAACTAAAAAATGGTTTGAATGAACCCTAGTTCGTGCGAACCAGTTAAATGCAAGGTGAACCACATTCCTGCCAAAAAAAATAAAGAAAAACATTTTTTGAGAGGGGATTCGAATGAACCCTGGTTCGCTCGAACCCCCTTATTCCCACCTTGTCATCCTTTGGCATCAAAAAAGTCCAAAATTTTATGTTTCGAAGCTCAAGTTGACAATGAAAATGGAGGAGACTTCACAAACCCAACTGGAATCAAGTAGTCTTTGGAATGAGCTATCCAATGACTATAGTTTTAATATGTATTCATTTTTTTAGTTTTATTAAGCATGGGTTTTGCAATCAGCTCTTTGTTCTACACATGTGGAAAAATATAGAAAATTATCAATATATATATATATATTAGTACTTTTGAGATATTAAGATCCCTTGATCTGACAAGAAAAATGATTTTGGGTATCCTGAAAAGTTAGTATTTGTCGATCATATGTCGGGTATGGGGTGGTTTGAATTTGAGCAGTTAAAGAAAAAATATTCAATAAAAACTATCTAACCAAATGGAGCACCTAGATAACCGGGTTAAAATCTCTATTAAGTTATGAACTTTCATCCTTCATGGAAAAAAAGTTATGTATTATATGGTGAGCGTCACTCCTTAAAAATATTGTTTTCTAAAAAAAACTAGTTTTTGAAGGAGATGGAAAAAGAAGTGCAATCTGATTCCAAAAATGTTGAAAAAAATATGTTTAGAATCTATAGACAAAATGTCATGAAAATTTAGTTTGCATCATCTTCAAATTCCTCACAGTTTAACCACTATAGGTGCCCGAAAGTGAAGATTTAGTTAGAAAAAAATATTTTAGTGTTCAGTTTGGCCAAAAATTATAAACCAATATTGTGGGATCACCCAGGTATATTTATTCAAATTTGTGCGTACTCACATTCTAGTTGATCACTTGGACATCTTGTCACTTGGGAAGGTGTTGTTTTGATCTTTGCACTTCATTTTAGTTCTATGTGGTTCAATCTCTTGTTACTTCAATCATATTCCAAGGTTTCTTTGTATTGAGAGTTTTCCACTATTCCTTAGCATTAGGATAATCAATCTTTGTTTTTGTTGCATTATCATGATTTCAAATTTCCTCCAACAATTGAGAATTTCCATTGTTTTAGGAATCAGACTCATCTTTTCCTTTGTTTCTTGGATTAAGGTTCTAAATTTACTCCACAAGTGTGCTTCTAGTGTTTCTTTACAATAGGTTATCTCATCATGGGGGGATATATAGTCTATCTTTTTTCCTTCATATGAAGGGGAAATTGATTGCATCTTTTCTCTCTTTTGGAGAGGATTTTTTTCCCACATGGTTTTATCCTTTTCTTTGTTTGTGAGAGATTGCATTTTCATATGGGTACCTAACATGTCCTAGTATTCGGGACCCATCTTGGCATTATTTGCATAATAATCTACCTACTTAAGGGGGGTATTGGTGTAAATAGGTGTTTTACCTAACTAGTTCCCCAATGGGTCCTATTTGCATGTTAAATCTAATTAGGTCATTGGGAATCTTTCTATAATTCTTAGGTGTCATATGAACTTATCTTATCTTATCATGTAATTTAATACTCATGTCCTAGGTCATTTAATAATCGTTGAGGTAGTTGTCTCAATTGTATAGGATTAAGAAACATGTAAAGATCTTGTCTAATTATATCTCACAACCTTGCTTTTATAAGCAAGGCATCATAAGTACATTTTACATATTCAATCAATCAATCTTTCATCCTTACTCATACCAATATTAATTTTCCATGTCTCTATTGTGAAAGATATTTTGGTTTAGCAGTTGATCCTAGGGTTTTGGGAGTTCACATTCAACTCCTACACCTATTTGATTGCTTATTTTATAACAAAAAATGACATTTTTTTGCTCAATATCGCATGCAATTATTTATCCTTTCTTCAACATCTTTTATATCTCTTTTATTTCTCAACAAAGTTATGGAAAATTTTCCTTAAAAATATATTTTTTAAAAAGAGGATTAGATAACCCTTACATTTTTGGGATGAATAATTTTATCAATTGCTTCTAACATTTATATATCATTCTAATCTCATATTTAGACACTATATACCCTAACAATCTAGCTTCAATAACCTCAAACATAAATTTATCTAGGTTAAGAGAGATACCATACTTTAGGCAGGACTCTGAAAGATCTTTTCTAGATGACTATATTGTTGAGATTTGGTGTTGTACACCATTGCATTATAATTTGATATATATAATGTTGTAATTAAATAATTATTTAGTTGTGATGCACCTAGATGGTGTGGTTAATCACACTAGGTAATTATTTGGGAACCACTTTATGTTGTATTGTAACATTGTATTACTATTTAATGTGTGGGAGACATGTGATAATAATTTAATATTGGGGAAATATTAAATAAAGTGAAAACTTAGTACCCAATATTAAAAAAAGGATTAGTGGTTTTGTGTTCACATGGTTTTGTGGCACATGGTTTTATCTTACCACTTGGTTGTATTTGTGTGAGCTTGAATCTATAAAAGCAAGCACATGTTTAGTAGTTAAGATTGGCTAGTTGAGTGGGCTTTCATTATTGAGTTTTTCCAAGGAGTGCATATGTGAAGCATGGTATGGCATGTGTGGATTCATGCTTGGCCACATGAGGATGCATTGAGAGGCTTGATGATTTAGAGGTATTCATTACATAACTCTTGAATTATTTTATTGTTGAATAATATGATGAAGTATGGATGCTTTTGGAGGCTATATTTTTCCCTCTTGAGGGTTTTCCCAAGGTATATCTTGTGTTATCCTATGGCTTGTCTATTTGATCTATGAATTATGGTTACTTGTTTGCATGTTTATCTCTCATGGGGTTATGTACGAAATGGATTAAGAATGTGGGTTGAATGCATTATTTCCTAACATATAGTGATATTAAGCTCTCTTTGAAAAGGATATCAAGTCATCTTTTTAAACCACCATTGTGATGTTGATCAAGTCTTCAAAATATGTCTATTGGTTGTTAAAATGTAACACCTACATTAGTCGAACCAAAAGGCATTCAAACATATGAATATTTTTACCCCATGAGGTGGTGAATGCTATTTTATACTACTTATAATACCTTATCATGACTTAGTTATAACCTAATAATTCATCCATCATTAATAATAGTTCACACATTGTCACCTTTTCCAACATTACTTCCATGTTTATAAAAGGGTAATTTTTATTGAGCTTGAAGACATGTTGAGGTTCCTAAATTCCATGCATAGTCTAATATCTCCATTCTTTATCATGAATGGATCCAAATTTGAAACCTAGAATGAATTCCCTATAGGATTTATTATTATTCCCTCTCTAAGCTTTGCAAGCTATTTTTGCATTTCAAGTGCTAAAGTAGGATTTGTTGGTCTTTATTTTTCCTAAAAGTCATGACATCTAAGTTCAAAGGAATTTCATGCTAAAACAAGTCCTCTCTATATGACTTTAGGTCATCATATGAATATAAAAGTACTCTGTAGTATTTTCTTAGTAATTTTATCAACATTGTTCTTATTTTAGGGTTCATCTTTTTACCTATATAGATCTTCTTGGTGGTAGATTTGTGTACCTAGGTTTATTTCTTCTAAGTATTGATCATGCACAACTATACTCTTATTAAAAAAAAATGTCACCATTATCAAATTCCAACTCTAGGATAATCAATCCCTTAGGGATATTATTTGTTTTTAGTTGAATGAATTTATTATCAAAAATATTGTCGTTTCCATCCACTCTTGCAACAAAATATTGAAAGTATATCTCCTATTCATGATACTTATCAATACATTTGAGGAATCTAAGTAAATCAAAATTATCAAATTAAAAAATTGCTAAAGATGAATGTTGTTAGGCATAGAAGGCCTTGCTAATTAATTCTTCTCTCAAAATCCTATCCTACATGATATTCTGTGACCTTATGGATGCATTTTCAAGAAAAATGACCATTACATTTTTCTCTCTCCACCTGATCTATGGAGAAAGTATGAAATAACTCAATGTTGTCCAAAGTAACATTTTTGTAATATTTTATTTGTTTATTATTAAAATCATACTTACCTCTAATATGTGAAATAGGTAATGCTAATTCTCTCAATACTCTGGGTGGTATCACATCATTCTTTAGCATAAGATTTAAGCTCAATAATAGATCATCATACTTTGAGACATTATTCGTGCACTCAAATCCTAGTTTAAAAGATTATCCAACTGACTCATCTTTAAGATAAATGAGCATAATCCTTGATTTAACAACTTATTTGGAGTAGGGCCCATTAAAATATTATATATATATATATATATATCTCATTTAATTATACAACTTTATCCATAGGCTACATGTATAGTCATCATGGTCTTGTAAATCATTGATCTCAACCCTAAATTTATCTATATATATGTCAATGTAACAAATGATCTGATCAAGGTCAACAAGATCCTCCAATCCCTTGGATTTACATCCACTCTCACATGAGAACTATTGATATGGATCATGATATAGGAAGAATCCATCCAAATACTTCCTCCAACTAGAAATAACCATCTTCTTGATAGAAACATACTATACACTTATGGGATGTCCACCCCTATCATGTTTATTATGTATTTATTATTTTTTGGTGGTAAACCTATTTGAAATTAATATATTTCATGTATCTAATGTTTGGGACTTCTCTTGAGTTCATTCGTGTTATAATTATTTATTTTTCTTTACTAAGCATTGTGCTAGGCTTGGAGCTGAGGTTTATAAAAAGACTTTGGTAGGCTCACTAGCTAGAACACCAATGCAAGAATATGACCCCAATGCAAGGAAATGAATATATCATATTCTGAGGGATCTAGTGCTAAAATATAGACATCATTGTAGATTCATGTCGAACTCTAGTGTCCTTCTAGCATGCTAGTCTCCTATCTAGGTGTTATTTTCCTCCAAGTGCACTATTATCCTCTAGTGCATTGGTGTCCCTTGTTTCATTGGATAGTTAGTTATTCTATCCACTTATTGAGGAAACTTTGTATACAATTTTTTTCCCTTTAGTTTAGTAAGTATTTCCATGTTATCTCTTTGTCAACAAGTTTCATACTTTGAGAGTTATGGCATCTTTCACATTGGGAAGTGTGTTGTTTCTTGAAAATGACCCATCATTGTTCCTATTGATGGAGGGCTTGTATATCCTACTAAGGAAACCTATTAAGAAGATTTTCATTTATTTTTGGGTGTTTTGTAAGTCATGTTGAGTTGATTAGAGGTGGTCGGTACCCTCATACTACTCCTTTCTTGGGAAACCAATGGTTGTGTCATCTAGTAGAGATGTATTCTAATCATTATATCACTGTGTATGTTTACTTGGGTTTTTTAAGTTTTAATAAGTGTATTTTGGTGTGGATTTTATGTTGATCATTCCCTCATCCTACCATTGTGTTTTTTTCATAAAAGCATAATTATGGGTTAGTACTTAAGTATCCCTTGGATGCAATTTCCCCCTTTTGTAAGTTCATCGCAAATTCATCTCATAATTGGTAAATTTTCTATTGGGTTAACCTTCCTTATAAAAATGGCGAGGTTTTTCTTTTTGTTAATATCCTTGTGTCAATTTTTTGACATGACATTTGTGTGCACATTGGTGTGTATGGAATCTTTCACATTGGGAAGTGTGTTGTTTCTTGAAAATGATCTATCATTGTTCCTATTGATGGAGGGCTTGTATATCCTACTAAGGAAACCTATGAAGAAGATTTTCCTTTATTTTTGGGTGTTTTGTAAGTCATGTTGAGTTGATTAGAGGTGGTCAATACCCTCATACTACTCCTTTCTTGGGAAACCAATGGTTGTGTCATCTAGTAGATATATATTCTAATCATTATATCACTGTGTATGTTTACTTGGTTTTTTAAAGTTTTAATAAGTGTATTTTGGTGTGGATTTTATGTTGATCATTCCCTCATCCTACCATTGTGTTTTTTTCATAAAAGCATAATTATGGGTTAGTACTTAGTCATCCCTTGGATTCCATTTCCCCCTTTTGTAAGTTCATGGCAAATTCATCTCATAATTGGTAAATTTTCTATTGGGTTAACCTTCCTTATAAAAATGGAGAGGTTTTTCTTTTTGTTAGTATCCTTGTGTCAATTTTTTGACATGGCATTTGTGTGCACATTGGTGTGTTAAACATGTTATTGCATCTTAGCCTTTGGTGTTGTTTCAAAAAAAATTGTTTGGTTGAATAGCATCCTAGGTGTGTGTATTAGCACATTACAACATCCCTTTTATAAATTTCACACCCTTAAAATATAGAAATTTAGCTATAAACCTTGAAATTCATTACTTTATTTTCATAATCAATCTACGAGAAGTCTAAATGCTTGTAAATATTTTATAGGGGAATACTATGGAATGGAGGAACACATTTTTAGTAGTGTGGTAATATTTGGATTTTTATAGCTTGACCCATTATTCACATTCCTTTTTAGTCCTAACAAGCTCATTGAATTTTTTCTTGTTCTCTAGTATGGATTCTCATAAATCTAGGTCTGGGTTTTCATAAGATGTGGGCCCAATTGAATATCAAGAGGAAGCATCAATACAAATTAATAGGTAGCCTATTTAATATATTTCTTATAGGTAGAAATATATGAAGCATGTGAAGGACACTCAAAGAATAATTATATCCATACCAATAAACCATGATTGATCACACATAACCATGTAGGGGAAAATTTTGAGGTACTATAAACTGATATGCAGGTCAAAATATTGGAAGAAAAATAAGTGTACCTTTCCTAAACAACTATTTTAGGTTTAAGATGTGTTCTTGAGAGACCAACAGTAGAAACTTTAAAAAATATTAAATTATTATTTTTGAATTATAAAGTTGTCACCTCATAAAATAAAAAAATCCTTGGAGAAAACATAACTACCAAAGCTAAGTGGCATGATGGTGTGTTGCAATGGGAGTGGAAATCACTACAAGACATTGACACCGCCCAAGCGTAGAAGGTGGAACTGGTTGCAATTCTAAAAAGTAGAACATTTTCCCCATTCAAGTAGGAGAATATCTTCAGGTGGTGTGGATCTAGCATGGGCACATACAAAGTCAATTTTGGCTACAAAGTAAAGGAAATTGTTGTTGCTAGGAAGAACTGGCCATGCAAGCTTATCTGGGGAAAAAATTTCCTCCCAAAGGCTAGTATTTTCCCTTGGCTAGTTGTGCAGAAGAGGATCCTCATGGAGGATAGGTTGGCTACCCTTGGATTCAAGGGTTAGGGCATTGTGTGCCATGTAAATGCAACTATGTCAACTGTGGATCATATCCTCTTGGCATTCCCTTATGCAGACAAGTGTTGGAAATTATTCATGAACAAATTGGAGTTCTAGTACCCTGCCCCTCCAGACATAGTGGCCTAGTTCAACATGTGGCCACTCATCCATAGGAAATTAGTTTTCAACAATATTTGGGTGGTTTCCCCTTCCACCATCATATGGGAGTTATGGAAGGAATAGAATAGGTAGATCTTCTAAGACAAAGAAATGGAATGGGAGAGACTTTGTGCTAAAATTGAAGGGGGGGTCACTAAGCTAGTCAACAAATCTACTCGAAACAAGTCAACCAAGCAAAGAATGTTCTCAAACTAGGATGAAAGGATAAAAAAGTCATTCATAGATTTGAAAACTCCCCCATGATTGTGGGATAGGGATGATTGACCAATCATAGAAGAAGAGAAAGGATGTGAAATGGATGGCCCCGAAGGACGGGTAGGTCAAGGTCAACTTTGATGGGGCCTTGAAAGGAAACCCTAGATCAAGTGGGGTAGGGTGTATAGTGTGAGATAGAAAAGGTAGAATAATTGTTGAAAAATCAATCTACCTCAGGACTTGCACCAACAATGAGGTGGAATTTAGAGCCTCTTTGATTGGCCTTCAACTAGGCATGGAGATAGGAGCTAAATGCCTACACCTGGAAGGGGACTCCCTCATTACGGTCAATGCCATTCTCATCAATAGTACACTGAGTTAGAAACTCAATCACTGGCATTGTCCCATTAAAGAGATGTTGGAGAAGTTTGAGTCATACAAGGCCTGCCACATGTGCATAGAAGGAAATGACTTGGCTGATGGATTGGCTAAGGTGGTGACAAAAAGAACACATGACTAATGTGGTTCCAGGTTGGATATTGACATATGGGGGGTGGGGATTATGGTCATGATTGAAAAAAAGCATTAGACATGATGTCACATGTGGAGTAGTGGTCCAATCATGAATGCAAGATTTTAGGCCTTGGTATGTACAAACTTCTGGATTGGTGTCGGGTGTTCAAGTGGGTGTTGCACTGGTGACTAAAGTGGAAAAGTGGTGGGGTGAATGATAAAACTATGACATGTGGTTTGACAACCAAGTTTCCCAAAGTGGGTGGTATCGCCAGACCATTAAAATTGAGCCACGTATTTTGGGAGTGGATGAGCTAATGGAGAGTGTGGCTATTAATGTGACAATAGTGGGACGAAGGTGACATATTGAGATCTTCATAAACTTTGGAGTGGGTGCCACCATACCCAATGATCCTTGTTGTCAACACGTACTCATTCAATCGGAAAAGGCACATCTGAATTTCTTAAATGTGATTTCTTTATTCGATTTCAGTTGGCTCATTTGGCAGTTTGGCGAAGGGAATAAAGAGAAGTTATGGCATATTTGTGTGTGGTAGTGTATGTTGGATGGCTAGAAGTACCAGTTAATAATCAATTCAAACCTGTGTGCAGATCTAAAAAATCACAAAGGACGCCCAATCAAGCAAGGGAAATAAGTGGTGATAATGGCAATGTATGGTTGACCTCTTCAAATAGGCGGGGCTGTGGTTAATTTCGCATTCTATTTCCATCTATGAAGTGTGTTTGGGAGCTATGATGGATACACCTATCTGCCTTGACTCCATGAAGTAGTAGATGTCCTTTCATGGCGAGATTATTGTGGACACTCAAAATTATCCTCACAATTATCCTATTTTTCGTCTATAATTAAATGGATATTATTATTTGTTTAATTGATTCATTTAATACTTTATTCTATCCACTCATTAATTTTCTCAAATCATTAACATATTATAAGCATTTATGTGTTTATAAGCATTTATCTATTTGCATTTATCAACCATTTATCCATAAATCATTTCATATTGCTCCATTTACATTAATCATTAAAATATCTATGCATAAATCATTTAAATACATAAAACCATTTAATCATTTTTCTAAATTCACAAATCATTAAATCATTTAATCCATTTATTCATCCATTAATTCAAAAATCCACTTTATTTTAAATTCCTAAACCTATACTCTATCATAAATCCTCTCATTTATCTCTCATTTCAATCAATTTCAATCAATTTCAATATGCATTTTCCCACATCTCTCCCGTAACTTGAATTCACCTTGTGAATTCATCTATAAAAGCCCTTCTTCTCACCAAAAATCACATACATTATCAATCCTCTCTTCCATTCATCACAACTTCTTGTTGCACTTGTGCTCATAAAAATCTAAGAGCATCAAATGCATAAACCAAGATCATGGTGAATAGGAAAACAATGGAGCTGATCTTCTTTTGAATGCATTTGTTTTAGTTTTTGCATAGTTTACATTCTGCATTTGTATTAATTTAGAAAAATTTCATTGATGTAACATTGAAAATGCTTTGAATCTGGTTATAGTTTGAATTAGTTTTCAGCTTTCAACATACATAGAATGGTGAACTCGACGTGAATGAGTTTATGACTGCATGCTTATAGTTTTCTCATTTTTAATCAGTCTATGGTTGTATGCTCATTTCAAAATTATTTCACATAGGGTTGCATGTTGATTATTCTTGGAGCATCTAACCGTGCTGGCTTATGGGCTTTGAAAACCTTCATTAGTTGAATCCTTTATGAAATATACATTTCAAAGTTATTTTATTCGCTAATTCTAAATGGTTGTCTTTCTTTAGATTTAATGCTTCACCTTTGATCATTAATAGAGGAAGGAAATTCACTTGGAAATCCATGAAATAAAAATAATATAGAGGAAATTAAGAAGTGGTTTGAGTTGAAGCTAAGGAGAGAACGAGGGAGAAATAATGGTTGTATGCTTGCTTTTATACATATTGTTGTGCCCATACTCTACCGTGTAAAGGGTTTTCTTTTTGTTGAATCTTCAAGCTCTCGTGAGTACTTCACCATACTGCAATAATCCCCTCCGCTACTACTATCCGCATACATTAGCATTTCAAAAGCTTACTCTTCCTCTCCCTTGATGTAAACCGTATGTTGTGAAGCTCGTGGTAAATCCTTATGCTACTACTTGCATTTAATTTTGTTAACAGCTAGGTGCTCTACTCTTGTAGAGATCCAAAACGAATACTGGTTGAATCATGCAATCACATCATCCCATTCTGAATATATCATGCAGTCATGGCATTTTTAGAATAATCTATTTCAAGGGTATCCTACAATCATGGCTTCTCAGCCTACAATCCTGTCATTTATCCTGCAATCATTCCATTCTAAAAATAATCCTGCAACCACAACACTTTTTTTTTCCATTTTGAACATATCTTACAATTACCTCAGTTTCTCCTGAAATTATGTCAAGTTATCCTGCAATCGCGTCATTTCATCCTACAATCAACATATAAAGTTTTCTTTTGGTTTAATTTTAATTTTAGAATTAATTTTAATTTAGATTTAACATAGTTTAGAATTAATTTTAATCTAGAGGTAATTTTAATTTAGATTTAACTTTTAGTTTAGCTTTTAGCTTTTAATTTTAATTTAGCTTTTAGCTTTTAATCTAGATCTAATTTCTAATTTAGATTTAGCTTTTTAATTTAGATTTGATTTCTAATTTAGACATAATTTAGAATTTAGATTTAATTTTTAATTTAGATTTAGTTTTAATTTTTAATTTAAATTTAGTTTCTAATTTAGATTTAATTTAGAATGTAGATTTAATTTAATTTAGATTTATTTTTAAGTGTTAATTCAATTTAGTTTCTAATTTAGATTTAATTTAAAAGATAGATTTGATTTAATTTAGGTTTAATTTAGTTTAGAATTGATTTAGTTTAGGATTAATTTAGTTTAGAATTAATTCAAAATTTAGATTTAATTTAACTTAGTTTAGATTAACCTTAATTTAGATTCTAGATTAAATGTTGTTTCTCTTCTTAGTTTAGTTTTTTTTTGCAAGACTAATTTTGTTAATTTGGCTTTTTGTGTAGGTTCGCATGCGAAAGACTTGAAAAGTGAAAACATAAACACTTGTCTATCGAAGAATGGAGGCTTGAAACTACTGGCATTTGGTGCAGGACATTTCTTGAAGATTTTATTTTTTAAAACCGATTTCCTTTTAGTATAACAAACACTTCAATTGGTGCTTAAAAAGAACAACTATCTTCTTTCACATAGATTTAACTTAGGGATTAATAAACCATTGTTTTTTGTGCTTGTAAGATGGTAGGTGTGTGCTCTCAACTTGTGCAAACTTGGTGATCAGAAGCCAAACCCATCTATTTATGTGTTTACCCCTTAGAGGGCCTGCCTCAAAAGAGGGAATGACCCAAGCAGTAACAAGATAAAGCCACGTTCTTTTGAACCGCTATATAAGAAAAGTGTTTTTTGACGAAAGTCATTAAGCAACAAGTGTGGATGTGTCATACCGACAAGTGCCACCCTCAGTAGCCTCGTGAGCTACATCAAAATCCTTTCCTAGGAAGGGATTGGGAGGCCTCTTGATTGACCATAATCTTGAGCTAATCTTGCCACGTGTATGGACACCTTGAATGGATGCCCTTACTAGAAACCAATTTGTGTTAGTAGCCAAAAAAACTTTTTATATGCTTGTTGATCATAGAAGGTCAGACCTTTGAAGCCGCCTCACATTCTCAAAGTTTAAGGTTGAGATAGAAAATTCCTTGAGATCTTTGGATCTTTGGGAATTCAAAGTTTGGTGTGCCTGAGAAGTGAGTGTCGCGGAGGGGAGCTAGTGCCACCAAAATTCTAAGCTATCTGCCCTAAATAAGTGCAACTGGAGCAATTCAAGTGGGAATATCAACTAGTGGTTTCCTTTCCAACCCTAGGATTGTGCATGATTGTTTTCATCTTGAAATCCAACTTTTTCACAATAAAAAACAAACTCAAAAACATTATGTTTGCTTGTGTCTTGTGTGTGTGTTTAAAACAAATTTCAATCAAACATCATCACCTATCATAACCTTTGGGTCTCATGATTCATCCATCATAATAATCATCCCTAAGCCATCCATGACCTTCCCAAAAGTTCACTAATCATCTCTAACCATCCTTAAACACCTCAAAAAATTCCCAAAACCATCAACCAAACATGTCTAACCAATATCCTTCATATTCATCTATGACCCATGAACGAGACCAAAGGATTGAATATCTTGACTATCATTTGAAAGAGCTTGAAAATAACTAGAATCCCAAAATTTGAATGAAGTGATGCAATCATCTCATAATCCTTTATCCTGACCCAAAACTACATCATCCTAGTTCAATGTTCATGACTTTCTACAAAGGCTAAATGAGAAACCCAAATCTAAGTCCTCAAACACAAATAATATTGTGCAATCCTACCATGTCATGCATCTATCTTCATGCCCCATAAATCAAAATAAACCTCATGATTCTTTCACCCAAGTTAACGAATCTATCCAACCATCCTCTCCCATCATACCCTCTACATCCAATGATTCATGTCAATCTATTAGTCCAAAGCATGCTAACATAGACTCCCTTGCACATCAAGATCAAAGTATTCTTTCCACTCCATCCAATGATACCAAAAATCTCCAATCCCCTTCAATCTTTGACTAAGATCCCATCTCTCAAGAACCTCATGATGATCCCCTTCCATCTCAAGAGAAAAGTATCCTTCCAAGTCCCCCTTCCACCTCATCTAATGAATCCATAGCATCTCATGATTCCATTGCATCCCAAGAGAATGATATTTTTTCCATCATATCCAATGATGTCCTACCATCTGATGATCAAGATATTATTTCCACAAAATCTCAGGACTCCCTTCCTCATCAAGTACAAGATATACCTCCATTCAAGGATACCCTTTCATTCCATGATGATGTTCATTCTTCTCATGTGATCAAGATATTCCTTTCATACCACTTCATGATGATTCCATCCCTAATAAAGAACAAGCTACCTTATCTCCTGCCTTGTGACCTTTTTCCCAGGTCAAGATCAAGTACTCATCATCCCCATGTCAGAATCTATCCTTATCCTAATTCCCTCAGTCACAATCCTCCCCAGAGTCTATCACCCTATTCAAGCTATCCATGAGCCCCTTACCTATCAAATGGGTTCTCTCACTTTTATCCAAGGTGGTTTACTCCTAGATCTTGTTATTCCTTCCATATCACATCCACCTCACAATGGACTTGCATCTTGTTTCATAAATAATACATATCCCATTAGCAAAAAAATGTGTCAAAGTATGAACTACAAAGGAAAAGGATTATGCCTTCATGAACAAGGTATCCTAAAACCCCTTTATATCTAAGAAAATCCATATTATCATGGCCTTGGTTATACACCTCATGCTCAATACATTGGTACCCATTGTAAGTCCAGATTCCATCAAAATAAACCTAAGTATCCTAGTCCATCAAACCTTCCATCTATCCTTGGTCCATATCATCCAAACCCTAGTTCATCAACCCTTCCATCCATATTGGGGCCCTACATCCCTCCATCTCCTATTCATCAAGAACAACAAAGGTACACATCCTTGATGCCCTCTCAAAATTCTACCTGCATTAACCCATCCATAATACCTCCATATCATTCATCTCCATCCACCCATCCCATTGCTCTTGGAAGTAATTTGGGTGCCAAATATCAAAAGCTTCCATATCAAAATCCACATATATAAAAGGATCAACATATCTCCTCGAAGAGACATGAAAAAATAAGAGAAAATCTTATCCAAAGTCAAAAGGAAAAAATTCAAAGGCAATAAATGCCCATAAATCAAAAAGAAAAATTTCAAAGGCCAAAAAGGCCCATAAATCAAAAAGAAAAATTTTAAAGGACACAAAGGTCCATAAAGAAAAAAGAAAAATCTCAAAGGCCACAAAGGCCCACAAAGAAAAACTCAAAGTCAAAAGCTATGTGGATTCCTAAAAGTCTCATAGAGGCAAAAAATCTAAATTGGCATCCAAATTTGCTAATCCAAAAGCTTCCTCCAATCATCCATCTAAAAACCTGTTACCTTCAAACTCCATTTTTCCTCCATAACTCCACCACCCTTCAAGGTGTGTTCCAATGTTGATCTTGCCATCCTTTCCATCTATCCATCAATAAGCCTTCCAACCTCCTATCCATTATCCAACATTCATCCCCCATTATTCTCCTTTAATCCAAACCTCTTCCATCACACCATTAATCTACCAACATTTATGAGCCTAATCCTCATTGCCATGGTTTATTAGAGCACATATTAGAGGGATATTAGTCATTAAAACTTGATGCTTGAGTCCTCCCTCCATCTTCCTATCATGCATATACTACCTTCCATTTTCATTTATCCCTATCCATATCCTGTCTTCCATATTCCTCTTGCACTTTACACTTGTGGGCAAGTTTCATCCATCTTATCCTTCATATTCATTATCCTCTTTACATTCATTACTCACATTTCCACCTTAGATCTTGACTAGCTTAAGGATCTTCTTGAACGTCATACATCTTATCCTATACACTTTATCCATATCTTCCGTACCATATCCTTCACCTTATCCATATTCCATCTTTCTATCTAAATGCATCCTTTCTTCCTTTCCTTGGTCTTGATGAGGAATAGGGGCAAAGTATCTAGGCATTTTTGTCCATATCTTATCTATTTGATCTTGATCATTTTATTCATTAGCCTTATCCTTGTATTCTTCCATTCTGCATCTCCCAACTCATCCAAATTCACGTCCCTTTTCCTTCCTTTGATCTTGATGAGACTAGGAACATATACTTCAACGCCTGTTTTAGAAACAACACTCTTGACATGTCCATTTTCTTTGGATCCCATACCATTTAATGACATGGCCATTTCTAAATCCTTGTCTTGGATTAAACATGTTATCCTCTTGCAAGATAGTCCTTGAATCTCCTATTGTGATACCTTCATGCATCACACTTGTCATTTAATCATAATGTTTCTATGCCTTGCTAGACACTAGGGGTAGCTCAATACATCTTGGTTATGAACAAATTATCTCCAGTGTGGGTCATCATGTCCCTTTGCAACCTTGAATCTTATCAAGAAAATCATATTTGAGCCTAGTTGTAAAACATTATCCAATCCTCATGTCTTTTGTCAATCAATCATCAACAATCATCAATCTTATTGTACTTAGTAAAATCAGTGATCCTAAGCACTTACCATCATCATTCCCTATGGAATCAATCATTCCTGGCATCCAATCAACCAACCATTATCATCTTTCAACAAGAGATATGTTGCTTGTGCGACATGTTTTGTAGCAAATCTTTCATTTTGTTCTATCATTTATCCATGGTTGCATTACCTCTACTATGGAAGATCATATTCCTTCAATCAGTCATCTATCACATTTCATCTCACTCCATCTTTAAAACTTCAAAAAATATAAAATCATAAAATGTCTTGAAAAAAATCCAAAAAAAGTCAAATATTTTGAAAATCCAAAAAAATCAAATATTTCAAAAATCTAAAAAAAAAATCGCATAGCTTCAAAAAAATTCAAAAAATAGTGACACTTTCAGATCACCACACAACTTCGAACTTCAAAACACACAAATATTGACAATCAAGAAAACATTACAACATACCTATCAATTCCCCTTTCAAATCCAACCAAACACATAAAATGTGACAAGAATTAGTTCTACATTGAAGCATGATGCCTGTTTGTTTGTCGATATTTGATTATTTTATGATTTTATCTTTGGTGGCATGTCTTTTAGCTTCTTGAGGATGTCTTGAACTAGAGAGGTGAGGATGGGGCATGTTCACTTGTTTGTTGTCTGTGGATTGTTTCTTATTCACATGATGACTCGTCTTAAGACATGGTTGTTTAAAATCAATGAGGACTTATGAGTCTACTATGGATGAGAGCATTCCTTGTCTGATAGTGTCTTCCATGTAATAAGTATTCAAATCATCTAAGGTCCTTATATCTAGATGTTTATATTTTATTGCTAAATAAAAACACAAACAATATTCAGGTCGTCTAGATGTTCATGTTATCTAGACACTTATACTAATTTGTGACATAATAAGCTCTTTGATGATAAAGCACTTTGTAAAGCATAAAAGCTTCATCACCTTCATTTCCTTCATATCTATTTTTCATCTATCATTTCTTCCATCATCCATGTTTCCTTCATCATTTCATTTTTTTCATGCTCCTTATCTCAAAGGGTAATTAATCAGTTTCTATAACTGATGCTTGTCTTTTAATCCAAATATCAAATCAAACAACTTGCTTTTTAGCATGTGACTCTAATGATCCTTGATCACTCAATCTATTAATCAATCATTATTTTGTGCTAGCATCAATCTCAATCAGCTTAATCAACTTATCAACCCAGATATAATGATCATTTACATCAATTGTTTAGTTATGCCCAACAACTGTGCATTTTCATCAAATGTGCATCACTGCTTAATCACTCACACAATATCAATTATCAAATTTTATCCTTGTGATCTATCGAGAGATTAATCTTATCACAACTTGTTTGATCAATCTCTCGAGGGGGCATATCATCCTTACCAGAATAAACATGAGGCATGTATCAATTAATCAATTCTTTTTCTTTGAAACAATGCGACAAGCTACATTGTCTCAAAGAGGGGCAAAATGTAGACACTCAAAATTATCCTCACAATTATCCTATTTTTCGTCTATTAATTAAACAGATATTAATATATGTTTAATTGATTCATTTAATACTTTCTTTTATTCACTCATTAATTCACTCAAGTCATTAACATATTATAAGCATTTATCTATTTGTATTTATCAACCATTTCTCCATAAATCACTTTATATTGCTCCATTTGCATTAATCATTAAAATATCTATGAATAAATCATTTAAATACATAAAACCATTTAATCATTTGTCTAAATTCACAAATCACAAAATCATTTAACCCATGTATTCTTCCATTAATTTGAAAATCCACTTTATTTTAAATTCCTAAACCTATACTCTATCATAAATCCTCTCATTTATATCTCATTTCAATCAATTTCAATTAATTTCAATAATATGTATTTTCCCACTTTAATATTTTATCCCACATCTCTCTCATAACTTGAATTCACCCTGTGAATTCATCTATAAAATCCCTTCTTTTCACCAAAAAGCACATACATTATCAATCCTCTCTTCCATTCATCACAAATTCTTATTGCACTTGTGCTCATAAAATCTGAGAGCATCAAGTGCATAAACCAAGATCATGGTGAATAGGAAAACAATGGAGCTGATTTTCTTTTGAATGCATGTGTTTTGGGTTTTGCATAGCTTAGTTTCATTTTGTATGTGTTTTCATTTAAGAAATGCTTCATTGATGTTATGCAAGGAGTGGGTGAAAGAAGATTACAAAGATATCAAAGTGAAGGAAAACTCTTTGGCTCACCATGCATGTGGCAGTGAGTGTCTACTAATTGCAAGCACACTAGCGGCAAGGAGGGTGTGTGAGGAGGAAGATGAATAGCCCTGGGTTGCTATGTGGAAGAAGTAGGATGTTGGTGTTGCACTGTCCTGGAAGGTGATAGCTATGTTGGGTTCATGACAAATTTTATTTTTCAATAAAAATCTATCGAAAGCATTTTTAGTGTCTATATGCCCCAATTTTAGTAGCTATGGGGGAATCTATTGCAGTTGTATGTAGTCTGGTCATGAAGGGCATAGGATGTTCTAGTTTGTAGGTGTCACAAATATTGGTTGTATAGGGCTGAAATGGAAGATTCAATTTGAAATGTCAATGTAATGGGCTGGAAAATACTGAAACTACACTATAAATTTTTGGATAATTAATACAATGGATGTTGCCCCTTAGTAGCTATTTACTGATAAAAAAAACTAAGAGGACTAAGAAAAATTGAGTCTTCACACTAGCATATTCATCAATTTTATTTTAACCTAATAAAATCTTCTTCAAGTTAGCATCCCACCAACTTACACCCAAAAAGTCAATCATTGAAAAAAACACCATTTTGTTGGGTTTTAAAGTCATTGCTCCAAAATCCTAGAATATAGTTTTACTTTAATACCAAGTGGTGTCATTAATGAAGGAAAACAAAGGCTCATCAACAAATTGAGTAGGGTTAAAGTTCAATTAAAGAGAGTGGATAAACTCTCCTACACTTTGAGTTCAACTTAAACTCAAGGCCTAAGGATGTGAACCAAAAGGAGGAGGTCAAGGAGACTTTAAAGGGACAGGGGAGTGGCGGTAGTGGTGGAAAAAGGTCTTCCCAGCTGGCGAAGGTGGCCTAGAAAGAGAAAAAGGGGAAACAAAAAGTGTTTGTGGATGTGGAGGATGTCCCGGGTTATGAGGAGTTCGAGGCTCAGGAAGATGAGGAATCTGAAGATTTTGATTTTGAGGACACAACCTACGAAATGGGGGAAGATGAATTGGAGGAGGAAAAAGATGAGGAAGAGGAGGAGCAAGCGGAGCCATTTGAGGAAAAGATCGAAGCTGGGAATGAATAGGATGTCAGGTTTTCTAGATTGGAGAATTAAACTGAATATTTGAGTAATGAATTTTTAAAAAGTAGATTAACCTTTTTGCAAGTCCAGTTCGAGGATATGGAAAAGGCTTTGGTTACTCTGATGAGAGTCACTAACAGGTTGATGAGATTTGCGATGCTGGGAGTGGCCTCGGGAGAAATTAAGCTTACTAGAAAATTGAAGAAGCAGGGGAAATCTGACACCCTAAAACTACTAGATGAAACAGAGGGACCTGACTGGCATGAATATGTGGCTCTCTTAGGAGAGTATGGGGACCTATTAAGAAAGCCAATTAATGGCTTGGCTTGCTACTTTTTCGGCTTTTTGAATTATACTTTTATCTAGGACTGTTCGGTTATTTTATTTAAGATTTGGCAGAATACCACCTGGAATACTGTGGACTTAATTAATGGTCTCTGTAGTTTAAAGTATGCGGGTAATTTTTTTTGTTTTTAATAGATAATGGCTAGACT
Source organism: Sequoia sempervirens (assembly GCA_007258455.2). Lineage (NCBI taxonomy): Eukaryota > Viridiplantae > Streptophyta > Pinopsida > Cupressales > Cupressaceae > Sequoia > Sequoia sempervirens. The sequence goes on along the minus strand of VDFB02269046.1, from coordinate 33,687 downwards.
ATGGTAATGGTTTTAAATTTGGGCCTACAAGCCAATCTGATGTTGTTTTTTGGTTTAGATGGTGGTGTTGTTTCCCACCTATGCTGCTCTTTTTGATTTGCTATTATTCTATGGGATCAGGGCCCTTCCCTGCTTATCTTATCAAAAACTTAAACTCAAGGCTGAATATTCTTAGAGGTATCCTAATTAGGATTCAACGGATTGAAAGACAAGACAATATGATAAGTTGCAATTGCATCCAATATAAGTTTAACTCCAAAGTATGTCACTAAGTTAAAAGCTAAAAAACTATACAAATGACTTATATAGTTCAAATTGGAAACTTTATAATAAATACATGATGATTTATCTATGTCTCACAAATGGTATTTCCCTATTTAAACTACTAAATCATGAAATGTAAAAACACTAAACTAATTCTTAACTATTGGTGAATAATTTGTTTGTTTTAAAGAGTGTGAGTGAATCACCTATTTCCTAAACTAGTGTGTATCCAAGGGTTTATAGACTCAAATTTCACAAGAGAAAAATAGTGAATAGAAAAATGACCTAAGAATAAAATGCATCAAATAATAGGTCTCAAACATAGAACACACTTAATTATCAAAAGTTGTAATACACAAATCCACATGTAAGGAACAAATGATCATTACAAGGTTTGAAATATTTTTAAAATATTGTTACATATATCAAATCTTTATTACATTCATATTAGCAATTGTAATAAGAGAGAACCTAAACAAGAGGTTATAAATGCCCATGAAGATATATAAATAATTGTAAAGTCCCCTTCTTGCACGTAGTTGAATAGGAGATTTTTATTTGCCTATTCTCGGGTTCCCATAGGTTAAGTGGATATGGTTAGGGGACACAATGTCCTGTGATGAGCTTTTTGTGGAGGCTTTTTGAGTTTTCCGACAAAGTTTCTATTTTTATTAAGTTCTAGTTGGGCTCCAATTCGATCAATTGGGAGAATTTACCCACTTACCATTTTAGAAAATTTATATTTTTAGTAAGTTCTATTTTAGCACTTGGTCTTGGCCTCTATTCCTTTATCAGTTCAATGCAGTGGTTTCCAGTTTTTTCCTTGGTGAGTTCTATTGTTTTCAAAGAAATATTTTATCTTCATCACTTAAGTCTTTTATAAAGTCACTTTATGACTTAAGTGAGGGGTAATGGGTTCATGAGAGAACCCCTTGATCACCACCTAGGAATGTGGTGCCTTTAATTTGTTTTAAAAGGAAAGTTTATGCTTCAATGGATGCCAAGGTAAGGAGGTGTTTAATATTTTTAAAAGATTATTGTTTTCCTCCAAAGTGGATGCAAGGTTAGAAGGGGAATAAAGTAAAATGTTTTAATTTGGGGAGCTCTAGATGGGTTGAACCTCTTGGAGGGAAAATAATTCAAATTGAATTTTGGTTGCCCTAATTTCTCTTTCACTTTATATATTCTCACTTGAGATCTCATTTGGTTATCTTGGCTTTGCCAACTTAACGTTATGCTACATGAATGCTTCCAGAATTCATTTTGCTAATTGGAAGATGAAAACCCTTCACTAGATAACTGGTTTTGGTGCTGGAAGACCCACCCTAGCTCGTTGGTGTTCAAGTTATCATATCTTTTAGTGATTTTTGGTTGTTGGGTGATTTTGGGGATGAATAATATGAAGATATATTCAATATTATGATATAGGTCTATGATTTTTTATGTGGTGTGTAGATTTTGGTATTGTGGTGTGAGTTTAGCAAATATTAGATTCAATTTCTAAGTGTTGGTATAGATTTTCTAAGTTCTAGAAATGTTTTTTTTGAGTAGCTAGGAAACATAAAATTTCTCATATCTCTGTGAGACAAAAAGCTATCATTCTAGGTATTGTTCCTTTGGATTCATCATAGTTGGGTGACTTCTTTAGACTGTTCAATTATGGTGTTTGATGATAAACTAAATTTTGTGGCAAATTCACCCCTACAAGGAGGCCTTACCATTCCCCTTGACTTGGGGTTTCAGACTGAACTTCAATCTACAATATCAGAGGTTTGTAATCTACCTTTTGAGGCATGCTTGTATTGTTAAATGATTGCTTAATGAGAAGGGACAGTTTGAGATTGATTAGCACTTGTACTAGCTCTTTTTGTGAGGAGTTGGAATGTGTTATTGTTCATTTGAATGACTAAAAAGTGTACTATTTGGACTATGACCAATTCTAATATTAATTTCTTTAATTTGATTACAGTTTGTTAATCAAATCTCTTTGATATTATAATTTAGTTATTATATGATTTGATGTAATGCAAAGATATTCTCTTGCAATGCTACGATATCGTCAATTTATGCAATCATAATGTTGAATGAGACTTGAAAAAAAACAATTGTATTTCCATCTATTTTCGAAAACAAAACACACAAAATAAATCAAGGGTGACTATTACAATAACCCCTGAGTCATTTAATCCCTAATACCCATTACAACAAATTTTAACCTACAAATGCTTCAAAAACCTATTGCACTCTTGAAACTTGATGTTCAATGCTTGAAATCCTTAAATCTACTTGTCAGTTAAAGAGTTCCATGGGAAATAACAATGAACAATACATAAAAATAGGAGATAAATTGCACCTCTATTAAATTGGAGTTACACCCACAAAACACTTACAAAAAATTGCATCAAATTTGGCATTAACCTACAATATTGATGATGGTTCCCACTAGGGTTCAACAATAGCTATTAAAAAATATGTTTTCAATTATGCCTAGGAGATTAGATCTTGTTTTTAGGTGGAAAAAATCCATTTGAAATTTTATAGAGCTTAAATCAAGGCCTTCATGTTGAACTAGAAGTTGTTGGAATATCTGGATGAGTGTGCCTAGCCATGGTGATGGAAACTACCCACCAAGCATCAAATTTAAGTTTATTTCTTTGCACCTAGATCCAATGTGGAGATACCTTGTACACTTTAATAAATTGAATTATTGTATTTAATGGCATGGCTAACATGTGGTCCAATAATATCATAATATTTTTTCACAATTATTGATAGATCTAAATAACAATATGTAGTAATATTTCACCTTTTATTTCCATTGTGAATCGTGGGAGTAGAAGTAGGGTTGTTGGAGCAAAAAATAATGAATGCAATATTCAAACTATCATAAAATGAATCAAGCACAATGCATAGGCAATAAACTATTGTAGAATGTGTAGAATACAATGATAACTCCTTGTATATATAGGACAAGGAGGAGGTAGGAAGGTGAAATAGAAAGACTAACCCTCCAAGTGGTGACACATATAGAACACTTGGGACAAGTGTGAAGGTATGTGTTAATTGTTTATGAGGTGAGACAACTAAACCACTAAGTGTACTTAAGTGATCGTGTGAATAGGACTACTAGGTGTAGGAACTGGATAAAAGGAAACTAGATACACAAAGACACTTTGCACACTAACAAATCCCTTTAAGTGATACTTAGGGAGTAAGTTAGTAAAAGATGAGTCTCTGAAAAAAGGTTTGATGAGATACTCATGTAAAAATATAAAATCCTCTCACAAACTAGTAAATGAGAAAACTCAGTGGGAAAAAACCCCTCTAAAAAAGAGAACTGTATACAAAGAAAGGAAGAATCAATGCCCCCCAAGGACAACTTCCTTCACCCCATGCAATTGGTGCAATGCAATATAGTGAGGCGATGCTAAAGGTTTAATGAATATGTCTACAACTTGATCCTTAGTACATAAATAATTTAAGAACATAACACCATCTTGGATAAGTTATCAAACAAAGTGCATATGAATCTATTTGTGCTTTGTTCGTTGATACTAAACTAGGTTGCGTGAAATGTGAATGGCACTTTGGTACCACACCAAAGTATAGTAGGATGATCAAGTGGAAGACAAAACTCTGCCATAAGCTGTGGAAGCCATAATACCTCCTAGATAGCAAGAACTAATCCTCAATATTCAACCTTAGTAGATGATAATGCAATATAAATCTTCTTATTGCAAGACCATGCAACTAGGGACTAGAACCAAGAGAAAAAAATTGAAAGTGGATACCAAAGTTACTGTGGATAAGTTTATAAGTTACAAATATTTTTACAAATATAGAAAAATAGGCTTTCTAAAACTTATTTTGGATTACAAATCTAGAGTCCTTGTGAAATTTTGATGAATTTCAAAAAATACATTTGTGAATTTTTGAAAAATAGAGTGAAATTTATGCCTCATCAAAATATACATAAAGTACACTAATTTTGGAGGTCTAAAACCAAATTAAAAAAGCACAAATTTGAAATTGTTTTGATGCTAAAATGTAGACGAAAAAACCAACTTCCTATCGACTATTCACACTTGAAAAATGAACTCCTTGTTTGCAAACTATGTAAAAAAAAACCCCTCTTTACAAGTCATTAATGCAAAAAACCACCATGTTGATTGTGTCTTGGAGAGTGTCCATTGAAGAATGTAGGTGGCCTCTAATGTCTATCGCCATGTGGAGTAATCAACAAATAAAGATTTTTGACTGGTTCTCTTGGCACAAAATCCAATGAGAAAACTTCGTTAGGAAGGCCACATAGGCAATGCATAGTGGTAGTTGATGCTCCTATTGTACTCCTTTGATGCCCCCCTATGTTCTTATTAAATTGGAGTTACACCCACCAAACATTTACAAAAAATGCATCAAATTTGACATTAAACTACCACATTAATGATGGCTCCTAGTAGGGTTCAACAATAGCTATAAAAAATAAGTTTTAAATTATGCCTAGGAGATTAGATCTTGTTTTTGGGTGGAAAAAAATGCATTTGAAATGTGATAGAGCTCAAATCAAGGCCTTCATGGAAATCTAGAAGTTGGAATATCTGGATGAGTGTGCTTAGCCATGGTGATGGATACTACCCACCAAACGCCAAATTTAAGTTTGTTTCTTTGCACCTAGAGCCAATATGGAGACATCTTGTACACTATAATAAATAGCAGTATTGTATTTAATGATATGGCTAACATGCGGTCCAATAATATCATAATATTTTTCCACAATTATTGACATCTAAATAACAATATGTAGAAATATTTCACCTTTTATTCCCATTGTGTATGGGATTAGGGTTATTGGAGCAACAAATAATGAATGAAATATTCAAACTATCATAAAATAAGTCAAGCACAATGCATATGCAATAAACTATCATAGAATGTGTAGAATACAATGATCACTCCTTGTATATATAGGACAAGGAGGAGGTAGGAAGGTGAAATAGAAAGACTAACCCTCCAAGTGGTGACACATGTGGAACACTTGGGACAAGTGTGAAGGTATGTGTCAATTGTCTATGAGGTGGCACAACTAAACCACTAAGTGAACTTAAGCTAGTGTGAATAGGACTACTAGGTGTAGGAACTAGATAAAAGGAAACTAGATACATAAAGACACTTTTCACACTAACAACTCCCTTTAAGTGATACCTAGGGAGTAAATCACTAAAAGATGAGTCTCAAAAACAAAGCCTGATGAGATACTCATGTAAAAATATAAAATCCTTTCACAAATGGAGTAAAGGAGAAAACTCAATGGGAAAAACACCTCTCCAAAAAGAGAACTATATGCAAAGGAATGAAGAATAAATACCCCCCAAGGACAAATTCCTTCACCTCAAGCGATTGGTGCAATGCAATATAACAAGGTGATGCTAAAGGTTTAATGAAGATGTCTGCAACCTGATCCTCAGTACACAAATACTTTAAGGATATAGACCAACATCCTGGAGAAGTTATCAAACAAAGTGCATATGAATCTATATGTGCTTTGTCCATTGGTGCTAAACTAGGTTGCATGAAATGTCAATGGCACTTTGGTATCACACCAAAGCATAGTAGGATGATCAAGTGGAAGACCAAACTCTGTCATAAGTTGTGGAAACTATATTAACTCCTAGATAGCAAGAACTACTCCTTAATACTCAACCTTAGTAGATGATAATGCAATATAAATTTTCTTATTGCAAGATCATGCAACTAGACTAGAACCAAGAGAAGAAAAAAAAAAACTAAAAGTGGATACCAAAGTTACCGTGGAGCAATTTATAAGTTACAGATATTTTTACAAATATAGAAAAATAGGCTTTCTAAAACTTATTATGGATTACAAATCTAGAGTCCTTGTGAAATTATGATGAATTTAAAAAAAAAAAACAGTTGCTAATTTTTGAAAATGGGAGTGAAATTTATGCCTCGTCAAAATATACATAAAGTAGACTAATTTTGGAGGTCTAAAACCAAATTAAAAAATTACAAATTTGAAATTGTTTTGATGCTAAAATCTAAACGGCATAACCAACTTCCTGTCAACTATTCACACTTGAAAATTGAACTCGCGCTTCAAAGCTATGCTTAAAAAAGAAATTGCTATACCCTTTTTCTTAATAAATGTTAGCCATTAATGCACCAAAAACCGTCTTGTTGACTGTGTCTTGGAGAGTGTCCATTGAAGAATGGAGGTGGCCTCTAATGTCTACCGCCACGTGGAGTAATCAGCACATAAATATTTTTGACCAATTCTCTTGGCACAAAATCCAATGAGAAAGTCGTTGGGAGAAAAATGGCAGATGGCACGCTTCTAGGCCACGTAGGCAATGCACAGTGGTAATTGATGCTCCTGTTGTACTCCTTCCGTGCCTCTCTACATTCTTATTAAAATCTCAGACAAACATCCTAAATACTTGATCAAACATAGAGGGGTGAGTTGTGCTAGACTATGCAGGTCAAAGCAACATGTCTTTGTTGTTATATATCGATGGCCTAAAATGGACGTGTTTACAGGTGTTAGAGGCTGCTCGAAATGGCACCCAATATGGAGGAAGTAGTAGAGATTTCATGCCGAAGCCATTACAGATAACGAACTAATGGGTTGATCAGCAGTAGATGTCATGGTATAATCTTCCTCCCAAGACGTCTTCTGCAACATGATAATCTCCAATGGGAAATCCTCGGTGCTAAGTAAAGTCACTAAGGAGGTGAAGAATGGTGCAGAATTATATCTGCTACAAATGTAAAATGATTCTAGTCAGCACAACCTATAGGGATTGTGCCCTCTGATGCCAAATAACTCTGATTTTCTAAATAAATTTTGGTCCTCAAAGGATTGATGTAATGTGACCTACAAAAACAAATTGTACACCATGAAAAGACAATACAAGTGTATACAAGTTCGATGACGGCCAAGACTAGGTCCAAAACCAGTTTTAAATGCTTGAAACTCTGGAAAATATGAGGAAAAACCTACAAACAGGTTGATTTGGCTAAGAAGTCTCCGCATAAAACATATTTTCTACCAAAACAGTGAAATGGGCAGGGGCAAATATGTCCTCTGCTAAATTTTTTTTACAATTTTTTTTAAAATATGTATAGTACGGGTCTGTACGGTACCGTACCAAACATCAGGGTACTATTATTTTTTTTTCAAAATTTCTCTGTTATCATTTTTCGTGAAATGAAAGGTAATTATTTGTTTCTTGGGCCTTGCGAACAGTGGTATTCGTTTGGCTCAATAACACTTTGTTGATAGGGCTGAGAGCTTGATCCACCAAACAAATGAGAAGGAACTTACAATTCAACGCTGTGATACCATGTTGGAGCAGCAAATAATGAATGCAATATTCAAACTGCCATAAAATGAATCAAGCACAATGCATAAGCCAATAAACTATCAAATAATGTGTAGAATACGATGATCACTCTTGATTTATATAGGATATGGAGGAGGTAGGAAGGTGAAACATAAAGATTGACTAACCCTGACACATGTAGAACACTTGGGATAAGTGTGAAAACATGTGTAAGTGTCTATGAGGTAAGAAAACTAAACCACTAAGTGAAACTTAAGCTAGTGTGAATATAACTACTAGGTGTAGGAACTAGATACATAATGACACCTTTCACACTAACATAGTCTACCTTCATCATCGTGATATTAATGATCTAAATGATGTAATGATAACCTACCCTTAGAAGAGACAAATCTATCAGTCATAACACATATGAAAGTGGGATCCTTATTTAAAACTATGATATGAAGGAGTTACACAATATAATAGAATATCACCAATTAGATATCACTTCAACATTGCCTAAGAGAGATAAACCCATTGTGTATCATAGAAGAGAAAGTGGGGTCCACCTTCATAACCATAATGTGAAGGACTTGTGAGATGCACTAAAATATTACTATTTTTCATAAGGGCCAACAAGATTTTTGTAATTACTCTATGAGGCACATAGATAAGCATTAATGGGCTAATCATAATCTATCAACTCATCTAGAGAATGACATGAAATTACATGAACTAGCATGTATGACTCTACACTTAGGGACACATGGCATAATATAACTAGCTCATTGTTTTAGTAAAAGACATCAAATGAAAATAGCTATATGAAGGACCCTTGTTATGCGATTAGAAATCAACACATGAAATGTCAGTGGAGGCATAGAGTTACAACACAACCATGACCAAATAACATAAGAAATACAACAAGCATGAGGAAACACTCGTTAATGAAAGCTAGGGGTTAGTAAGAATATGACATTCAAGGGGATCAAGCTATAAACTTAAATAAAATAAACTAGAAAAACTATTACTAATCAACATTAGGATAGAAGAATATAACAACATATGCAAAGGGGGAAACACAAAAGGGCTAGGATTTTAGTCATAAAATAAGAAATAAAACCCTTAAAAAACCATTATGAATTAAAAGACAAAAACCCTAAAGATTTAATTAGAAAATACAAGAATATTCCAACATGACTGAGGGGGAGCCTCCCAAATGTGAAAACATTAAAATATGTTGAAGAAGATGATTGAATATTATTTGAGTTTGGAATTGGTTATGTATATAGATAGCTATAATTGTTTTATGGACAGTAATTTATGTTATATCCATCAACATGTTTATATTCTTTATAGTTACCCTTCTAATGAATATACTCAATAAACACTTAAATTTAAACTTTGAATTCATGACATGTGAATTATAATTAATTATTTACAACCCTACTATTATTTAATTCATTGTACTCTATATTATGTTTTTAATCAAATCACAATCTCTTCCCACGACTTCTAGAATTGAAATGATGATGAATTCTCATCTTAAATCTATCACCTTTCTTGGAGGGTGAAAAATTTTGAGATAAAAATTCTAAAAGAATAAGTGATTACCAATGTGACATTCAACTTGAGACTAATATATGTGCTAATCCCCCCTTCGCTTTCAAGGTCCATTCTAATTTATGGTATAAGAATATTTTATTATAATTTGAACAACATGCCAAAGTAGACATGAAGTATTTTATGTAGAATAACCAAGTAAGTATATGTTTGGTAATAATATTTTATGAAATTCATAGATCCTATTCATATGAATAGTCTGTGTTAGGGTTGGGATCTTTATCAACCAATAATCTCTTTGGTGGTCTCCTACATGACCACTTTCCATAATTGAACCCTTACCAAATTTCCTTAGGTCTATTCCTTAAGTTTTTACAAGCATGGGATTTGCACTATTTTAGACCTCTTCTCTAGAACAACTAAGAACTAGCTTTCTTTTTATGATTTAAACCCAAATATAAGCTTAGTAATTGGGACTTTGACTCATTCACATTATTCTAGTCAATTCCTCCTAATAAGGTTCAGAAGGTTGGAATCCATCTTACCAAACCTTGGTGAAAGGATTGGAAATAGTATCTTATACTCCTTTTAGAAATTACATTCCCTTTAAGGAATATTCTTATCTCTCTCCTCACCTTATCATGGCTATAAGAAACTCAATGCTAAGTAGAATCTATAGTCCACTACTTTGTAATGCAATTACAAGTTTAAATAGTTTGACCCACACTTGAGTAGCCCATGTTGGTTTGTTTTTATTGGTGTCTCATGTATTAGGGTCCCCCTATTGGATCTTGTCTTATCCATTTGGGTGTTTCTAATCCCATTTTCCCTTTTTATGGATATTTGAAAACTCTCAAGCATCTATTTTAGTTTTTCCATTGGCCCAAGCTGTTTGGAGTTGGATTCGTGATTTTTAAGCCTTCTTAGCCAAAGTCTTTCTCCTAGCATACGATTTATTAGGTGATTGGACTAAAATTACCATGAGATATACATAGATTTTGTATTCTTCTAGAGTAAATTTTTTCCTTACATATGAAAAGAGTGAAATTTTATTTTATATTCAAAATATATTATGGGAACTTTTTTGTTTACTTTAAAGTAATTATATGATCTAATTTTATATTATAAATACATTCATAGGATAACAAATTATCTCTATAATTTTTCCACATGCAAACACTCATAGAGCATTGGGTTAATGCCCTTCATAATGGTGGTCATAGGCATAGGTCTAGACATGACTTCATGGTTCACATGGTTCTCCTCTAAGTTGAAAATATTATATTTGATCTCCTTGTCGCATGGTTAGTCTTCTACCTCCTAGTGTAATTATGGACATGTTCTAGTTGGATTGGCAATGGGAAGTTCCCCTACCTAGACCTTGTTGCCTAGATCCTATTTGTGCAAATCATAATCAAGAAGAGGAAAAATATAATGATGATACCATCATGGATTGTAAGCCCATTCCTTATGGCTAGGATCTCCTAGATGGTTGGGCCCTACCACTTGATAGGGATCCCCCTCCTCTTGCTCATACAATCCTAGCAAATTACTAGTGTGACCACCTATTATTTTTCTTTCTTTTTTTTTTCTAACTTTGTCTTTCAGAGTGTGATGTCATTCCACCCATTTTTTAATGTAAATTTAATATTATATTTTTATTTAATATAACATTTAGAAGTCTTCATCATATGGAAATTTATTTTTCAAATCAACACACTTCAAAACAACATCCATAGAGTGAATAAAGGAATTGTAAACCATATCCAATAGCAAGGAGAACATGAAAGGAAGGGATACATGTATAGCTAGACAAGTCATGATGGCAACAAGTTGATTACATAAGGTTAAAGTGATGGTTCAAAAGGCTACTAGTGTTTCCATGACTATGAAAGCAACGCTAAAGTGGAGAATGAAGGTAGTGGCATGCTACTTCTACTCTATAATGGTTTACTTAGAAGAGATTGCACTCCTTTGTATTTGACTTTGGAGTCTTATCTATGTGTAATTCTTTGGCGCTCTTCACTATTATGGATTTAGTGTTACATTGCAAAGCCAAATTTCTAATGTAGAAAACTTCTATTGTATTTTATTCTTTGAAAGGTGATTATTCTTTTGTGTTTATGAATTTTGGTGTCTTAGTTATTTCTAGAAAAATTAACCCATTTATGTAGTTTACCAATCAACATTATGCACTTGAAGTGCCAAGCAAAAATAACTTCAAGTGGGTGAAGCTTATTTGGTCCAATTCAAATGGTTGTGAGAAATGTTAGATATAATTATTTCCTCTTTTTATATCCAAATTTATTATGATTGTATATGATTGCAGAATTGCTAGATGAATTGAGCTTTGCTCACTCTTAGTTGGCTAGTAACTTAAGTAGGACTTTGTTGAGTCCCCACCATCTAAATCAATATGGTGAAATATATTTTTCATCAGCTATAAATTCTCATGGACATTATTGTGCATTAAATGAACCATAATCAAACCATCAAAGTACATATGAAAATACTAGATATGACTTTTAAGTTCCTTATGCAGCTCTGCATAGGTTCTTGAAGTATAAGAGCTTGAGCATGTTCTTTATATGTCTCAATAATTTACGACTACCAACATATTTAGGAGATTAGTTAACCTTTAGGGTCCTATGAAGATCTCAAAATTAGAACGATTTCAAGATTATCATCTCCTAACCTAGGGGGAGCCTCCTAAGTGTGAAAACATCAAAATATGTTGAAGAAGATGATTGAATTCTATTTGTGTTTGCAATTGATTCTATAAATAGATGGTTATAATTTCCTTTGTGGATGAGAACAATATGTAATGTTCATTGAGACCTTTTAAATTTATTTTTGGATTACCCATCTAATGATAAATATACCTTATAGATGCTTAAATTATACTTTAAGGTTTTTACATATGAATCATAATTTATTCTTTACAACCCTATTATTATTTAATTCATTGGACTATTTTATTTCAGTACAAACAAATATTTCTACCCATTTAATCAAAACATAATCTCTTCCCATGACTTCCAGAATTGAAATGACAATGACTGAGAGTACTTTTTTTTCTAGATTTTATTGTGTGTAGTTTATTTGCATCAACATCTCAGATCAAACTCCGTGATTCATCAGATTCAGAATGAAAAGAGAGCTGTAGGATGATGGATCATGTAGTGCGATCGAGAACGTTGATGCAAATAAACTACACGCAGTAAAATCCAGAAAAAAATACTCTCATCGATATAAACTGAAAATCTAATGTCTCTAAATGACAATGAATTCTTATCTCAAAACTGTGCACTTTCTTGGAAGGTGAACATCTCGAGATAAAAAGTCCAAAGAATAAGTGATTATCTGTGTGGCATCCACCAAGACCCACAAACGTTACGATCCCCCCCTTCGTTTTTGGCACTGGCTATGCAGGAGATAATTTGCACCGATGGCCATGCCCTTCGATGTCCATGCCATACGTACTTGTTGCTGCTGCTAACTGTCAATGATTAGACCTAGCCCATACTCACCAGTCCGCTATCCGTCGCATCACACTGGCAGAAAATAGGAAGTAGAATATAATGTGCTAATGTGAGACGTGCCACCTAAATTTTCCATTGTTAATTACTGCAAGTTCACTTTGGGATGAGTCCATTAATGGGAGGTCGAGCATTTATTCCCCAGCTACCATCAACATTGCCACCTAAACTTAAGTTGTCCCGCCTAAATTTATGCCTAAATTTTCTGCTAATATTTTGCGTTTGGGTCCTCTCTGGTTTCGTTTCGTGTTTGCTTCTATTGCAGCCTCAATACCAGAACTCGGAGCATGATGAAATAGACTTTGAGTACATTTTTCAAACTAATGTGTTCAGTGGAGGAAAAGGAGACAGACAACAGCGCATATACCTCTGGTTTGATCCCACAAAAGATTACCATTCTTACTCTGTTCTCTGGAACATGCGTCAGATTGTGTAAAAATTAAAGAATCCTTTGATTACACAGCTGGATATTTCTGGAGGAGCGATCAATCTCTGCTTTTTATTTCTACCATAAACGAATAGCCAGGTTCTTTCAATATTATTTTTTATATCTTTTATTTTTCCAGTCTATCTGTATAAATATTATGTATTTAGCATTTTAATTTATCCAATTAATTTTTATCTTCTGTAATTGCAACTAACCTTTATTCATATGGATTGATTGAATGAATATGAGTGTTTTACTATAGGATGTTTATCAAAACTAATCCCCATTTCCAAATACACCATCCAAAACACCCCACTACCTCCACTTTGATAGGACGTTTTAATTTGATAATCACTCTTTTTTATGAGTGCAGTTTTATCAATTTAGATGTGAATGTAGAAGTGCATTTTCTAAATAGTTAGTATATTAGAATCAAAGTAGTAATTTTTTATTATTAAATCCATTCTAAAAATATATAATATATTGAAATCAATGCACACTATTATTTAAAAGTTATATATATATTCAAAATTAAAATTACAATATATTGATTGAATAAATTTTAACAATTATAAATAACATATTATATTTTTTATTATGGATAATTCTTCTTAATCAAATATAACAATATCATATTAATTATAAATTCTTTAACTATAAATTTTAGTAAAAAGAATCTATATGTTGTAATAATATAGACTTATGTGTAGAGTGGACCAGTTGTAAGATATGGCACAAGTTGTAAGTTTGACGTCAATGAATCATGGTAAATATTTTAAGTGGTAATCAATCTTTGTTAAAGAAAAGCTTGATGCTTATATTATGATAAATGAGAATTAAGTTAAAAGATTTTTACTTACTCTATATAGAGAGATTGTTAAGTAAATTTTAAATGATAAAAAATTATATAATACAATTTTCTTTTAGAAAACAAAGGTATTTTTGACATTGAAAATATTATAGTTATATCTAATAATATTTTTTTAATAAATTTTATAGTTATTTAGATAAATTATAAAATAAATTTAAAAATTATGCTATTGTTGTTCTTCATTATATAGGAAAAATTATCAATAAATTATTTATGTTTTATAGGGATCCTTCTAATTGAACATTATGTGCACATTTTAATAATCTTGAAAAAATATTAGCAACATTATTTTTGTTATATAGAAGGAATTTATAATACTAACAAATTATCCATGGTTTATAGGGATCCTTCTAACCAAAGCTTATGAGTACTTTTCTATTTATAAAAATTGATAACATTTATTTTTATTACATATGGAGAGATTTTTAATATTATTAAACTATCTATAATTTATAAGGGTTCACTTAATCAAACATTATAATCGTCTTTCAATAACCTTGAATAAACTCTTCTCTCTCCAATAACCTCTTGATCCCCATGCAAGCCCTTTAGAGGGGTTTTTATCATACATATAGCTACAAGTTAGCTTATTTTAACTTTAGTTAGGTTGAAAAAATATTTTTTTTCTTTTCTTTTGTAGATAATAGTCAAATATGTTTTGGTATATTCTACTTATAGGCATATAATTTTTCTGTGGAGTTATATGCATAGAATATTCATAACTACAAATTTAGATTTGTGTATAAGGTTCAAATTAATGAATTTTTAATACAATCTAGATTATTTTTATAATTTGTGAATTCGATCTAATTAAGTTTAAGAATGATCTAATATATATTTTTTATTTTATTTCTTACATGATTGAGAATAAGTGATTTTGAGTTAGTTCAAAAGTTATGGTCAAAGTAGTAGATAGCTAACTTTTGAATTCTAAAATCAACTTGTATCTTTATTTCTTTTAATTTCTATGATATGACCTATTGTAACTTGAAATTAGATTAATTCAATTTTATTTCTTGTTATGTTCCTTAAACCTAATTTTTCATACAAAGATGAATTGTATTTCCTTAAATTTAAATGAACCCAACACTCAAAACCTTCTAAAATTTTACCTTAAGGTTTTGAATTTTCTTATATTTATAATTTTTAGATTTGATATTTTTATTACTATGTCATTTATTCCAGATTTTATTAGAGTCTTGGGCTTTCATTATTTTATATATATCCCATCACCACCATCCCATCTTTTGATTGATTGAGTTTCATTATTATATCATTTACCATGGATCCTTACGAATTTTTATTTTGGGATTTCCCTCATGCATACATCATGGATTATGAGCTATTTTCATTCTTTCTTGATTCTCGTCCTTTTATCCTTAATTATTTTGCCTTATTTTATGACATAAATGATCCTACATGTTTCATGCATAAGATTGTAGAGTATTTGAGAAATTTTCCATCCTTATTAGACTTATGCATGCCTTCCCATCTATATTAGAGGATTTTACTTTATTTATCTCCATGACTCGTCATGATTCTTCATCTCATGAGATAAAAGATGGCGATACTTTAGTCCTAATCTCCCATAATACATATAGGTATATTCCTTCATATGGTGATGTTTCCTAGTAAGCATATATTATGTGCATCTCATCTCCCATAATATATCTAGGGATATTCCTTCATGTGGTGATATTTTCTAGTAAGCATATATTTTGTACATCTCAAAAAAAGTTTCCTTTTACCTCTATTGGTTTTCCTACATGTGTCTCTCTTTCTCTTTAATACACATGTTTTACCTTCATACAAGATTGGTATTCTTTCTTGTCATTCATGTTGCTCATGCTATATTGATGATATATTAAGTGACTATCATGGTGACAATTCTTTATTTTTTAATGATAATTCTCATGACTCTTATAAAAATGTTACACATAGTTATAGTTCTTCACATTTTGGTGTCCTTTCCTTGGGAGTCTCATAGACATGTCCATGCATATCATGATGTTATATGCCTTTTTTATAACAACGGTTTCTCCTTCAAATCCTTTTATGCCTTTATATGATATATATTTGTGTAATTGTGGAGTACCTTCTCTTACATATCATATTGCGAAAACACATGGAGTATACATTCATTGAGTAAGAGAACTATGTAAAGATATCTTAGATTATTTATTTAGCTTGTGTGCAACTATTTAGTGATTTATCTCTTAAATCCTCCCCTACTAGTACTAGTGATTTATCTACACATCAAGCTATTGGACATGTTGAGCATGATATTTCACATTATTTGTACTCCACCATGAGTATGTTCGAAAATCTAGATGGTATATTTATCATTATGAGAAAATATTTAAAAAGAGATTACAGTAATGGAATATTACATAATCCTTCAAAATATGGTATTTCGCCCTTTCTCTCACCAAGTAGATTTCTAGAACCATGTTTATAAGTATAATGGTAGATCTAATCCATTAATAGAATTATAATCCTTGTAAACTTCATGCTACTTATTTTCATAAGGACAAGTTATTTGCTAGATTGTTTCCAACAACCTTGAATGACCAAGCATTCACATGATTATTTATTGCCTCATTCTATTATTATATCAAACATTCTCATTATGACATTGAATCCATGACAAATATTTCTAAAATTATGCAATGCAAGAAAGAAAAATACTAACTAGTTCATGATTATATGTTAAGATTTCAAGTTTTGATTACTGTTATGAGTTTCACATTAAAATAAGATGAGGTTCAAGGCTTTTTTATTAATTATTTATAAATGAGAGCATGCTTTATTATAAAATCCTTATCTATCCCATTGGTGAGGCCAAAAAAACACTTAAGATTAGGATCCTCCGCATTGGACATGAACTCTCCCACAAGAACAAAATTCACTAGAATATGAAATAGCAAGTGCATAGAAAATATATTAAAATGAGCATTAGGAATGTAAAGTTGAGACACCTTTTCCTATCACTAATGGATCTTTTACTATCAATATCACCAGCTTCCTTTACCAATAGCCTCATTTCTTTTACTATCTTTTACTATTCTTGAACATATGTTCATATCCAACAATTTTATGTCCATTTGGAAAATATAATAAATCTCCCATGTGTTAACTTTTTTATTAATGTTGTCAATTCTTCATCCATAGCCTCTTTCCAAGAATCTACATCATTAATACCAATAGCTTCCTTTACAATCCTAGGCTTATGAGTGTTAGTGTATAAAGAAATTTCACAAATTTATCCAAGTAATAATGTGTTGTGTCAATGGAATTGAAGTCATCGTATAAAATAATTGTATGTTTGGTTTGGATCATTGATGTCATTGTTAAGGGTACAAGTAGGTCTATTATTAAGACACCATGTTAATGTAAAAATTATGTTGTGGGAACAAATCATGTAGTTTAAATCATGCCAATCTATAATGCAAAATCTAAACATCATCCCAAATCATAACATTGTCCCATATAATCTTATTTGTAAATTGACTTTGTGGTAAAAGTCATTTTTAGAGAAATGATCTTATTTGTAAATTCATTGGGTTCAATTGAATTTTAGGATGATAATAATTCCCATGTTTGTTTATATTCTTGAATTTATGGTAGAAGATTTAATTTTTTAAATACATATTTGAACAAGATAGAGGTCCACTAACCATGTTAATATTATTCAGAATGGGTAGGCCAAATAAATGGGAATCACTTCTTTCTCTACATGTGCAAGACATTCCCAATCAGGGAAATCATTTCTCAAGTGTTGACCTTGAATGGACACCTATTGGAGGTGGCAATAGTCAGATAGACATATGTGCTGCAATCCCTCTTGAAAGACTCCCTCAGTTTGTCAAAGGAGAAGGTTTATTGGATAGTACAGAGACGACATTTGTACGGAAATTGAATAGAAAGACCGACTTGATACAACCTAACGACCAGGCAATGAAGATGTACTCAAGGTTTGCTTATATTTAATATAATAATGAAGCATGTCAAAACTTATATTTTCTATTTGTTATATTAATTAATATATATATTTTGTACATGTGAAAACAGTTATTGGTGTGCTTTTGGCCCTGAGGACAAAAGAAATAACTCTGAAAACAACTCTGAAAACAATTCTGAGAACAACTTTGAAAATAACTCTGAAAACAAGAAAAGGAAACGAAGGTTTATCCAAAAAAGGGGTTGTCAAACCCACTTTCTTGTTAAGGTTATGTATGGTAGACCAGATGTTGCGGTTATTACATATAATGATTTCAGTCATTGTGATGCTAAAGGTGAATTTTGTCATGGAAAAGATGACCCTTCTAGTGATCCAAGGAGTAGTGTTGCACCAAGGTTGTCAAATGAATGCAAATCATATATTGAATCCTTATTGCTAATGGGGGTGGGAATTGACACAATATGTGAACAACACTATTTAGACCCTAGTTTGACACAGTTGATGAATAAGAGGGACACATATTTGTTAAGGAAAGATGTCTTGAATGCATGGAATAGAGTGCGCTCACTTCGATCCCAAAAGAATGAAGATGATGCAAAAAGTGTAAGCATGTGGCATATAGAGGAGAAAGACAACTTTTTTTATTATAAAAGACCAAACAATGTGGAAAATATTCCATTTATGGTAGGCATCCAAACTCCATGGATGCAAGAAATGATGGTGAAACATTCACATAATGCAATTATTGCTATGGATTCCACATTCTCAACAAATAAATATGGTGTAAGTAAAACAATTTTAATTGTATTTATGGATTTTAATGAAATTATTAATTTCTTCTACTAAAAATATAATAATTTATGGTTTATTAATGTGTAGTATCAGTTATATACTTTGCTTGTATTTGATGAACAAGAGGCTGGTATACCTGTTGCATGGGCCATATCCTCAAGAAATAAAGTTGAGGATATAAATGAATGGTTGATAAAAGTTTATAAAAGAGGGAAACAATGTAAAGAAGATTGGAATGTCAATGCATTTATGACAGATGATGCTAGTGCCGAGATTGAAGCAATCAGGTTTTTCTTGGCCTTAATCTTTTATTTAAACTGAAGTTAACTCGTTGTAATTGCTTAATATTTAGTTTATAAAAAGCTGAACATTACACTTATCCTCGTAACTTGTAGATTATCCTTTCATTGCCGGGTACTTTTATGTATTTGGCATGTACGTAGGGCATGGTTGAAGAATGTATACAGGTAAGTCATTCTTTTATTAAAATACTTGGAATACCTGAACATTTCATGTTCGAATTTCATAGCTTGATATTATGTTTTATAATCCAGGTATGTCAGTAATAAGGATGTTGGGAGTAATATGTTCAATAGATTGGGTGAGATAATGTATGCAATGAGTGATGATGAAGACATCACTACTCATCTAATAACAAATTTCATGGAGGAATTCAAAGAGGAGAAGAAATTTATTGATTACTTTCAACAAACTTGGTGTCATGATGAAACTCGTATTGGTAAGCTCATTGAATTATTCATTATGATTTTGTATGCATTTATATTGTTTAACTTGTTTTTTATTTATACTAAGACATCATTTTGTGGGTTTGTATAGCAATGTGGGCAAAAAATTATAGAGGTTTCCCTCATGCAAATCAAGAAACCAATGCTTCCATAGAGTCATACCACTGCCACATCAAGAGTCACTATTTAAGTGATCGTGCTAAGAGGTGCACGAGGAGAATGGATTGGCTTATCCATACACTTCTTCATAGGGTAGAGCCATTCTACAAAAATAAAAGATATTTGCAATTATCTGGGTTTCTGACTAACTTCAAAAAAGAACGATATTACACAACTGCATTAGAGAGGTCAAAAAAAATACCAGATACAGATTGTTGCCCATATGATCTCGTCCCTAACACATACCAAATAAGAAGCCAAACAACTCCAACAAAATGGTACCTTGTTAGAAAATATGGACCAGATTTGCATGTGTGTGACTGTCAGTGGGCAAAGAAGGGAAACACATGCAAACATGTGTTAAAGATTTTAGATCTTCTAAAGAGAAACAAAATAAATGAGCAAGATCAAGTTGTTGGTAAGGGTCATTTGAGATTTAATTTTAATATTTATATGTTAAATGATTATTATTATTTTTCAAAAATAACTAAATTAATCTCATTGAATTATAGATGGCACTACTCCATTGCTTGATGATGATGAGAATGTCAGAGGGAGATTCAGTCATGGAAACAATACCATTGGTAATATTGATATGGTATTTACAATTAAATATTAGTTTTTTTATGGTTCACAAAATTAATTAAATCTTAATCGAATTATAGATGGTTGCAATCAAATAGAAGATCAAGAAGTGCTTAGGATTGCCATTGGTGAAGACCAAAGAACAGGTAAATCTCAATGTCACCATTTTATAATAAAATATTAAGATATTTTTAGATTTAATCATTTTTATTTGTATTACAGATGGCGGGAAATCATCTGGTGCTTTGAATGATAACTTTCGAAATTCTATTGATTATTTAAATCATCTACTCCAAAATTTACCAACCAGTGAAGATGAAAAAGAAAAGTTTTGTCAATGTATTGGGAGATTGCGAAAAGATATTCATACATCTCTTCCTTCCTCTTCCACATTTACATCAATCCCTGGTTCAGATAACATATCTACGAGACGAATATCACCATGGTTCAGTCCAAGCAAAATGTGTAAACGTCGTTCAATTCATCAAAGAGACAATGCCATTTCTGAAGACTTGAATGAAACAATTGAGGACTATGAAAATTTTCAATTTCCCTCTACAGGATGTAGAAAGAAAAAGAAAAAAAAGGTCATTAAACGCTCAAGCATCGCAATAGAAGAAGAAAGAGTTAGTATTATGCAACAACACAGTAAGTATATTTTTTAAAAAGAATTTTAGTAATTTGCATAACAATACTTCTTGTTTTTATTTCATATGTTAAATACATGTCATTGTAGGTTTGGATGATCAAGAAAGTACTCAACGACATCAATTACCTTTCTCGATTGATCTAAACCAAACAATAATAGATGAAATACAACTTATAGATGGTAATTTTTTAACTATTAAGTGTGTTTATTAACTTTATAGGAAATTAGTCAATTCCTATCTCTAATCAAATTTCTAATCTTTATAAATTTACTATTGTTTATATTAATTACATAATGTAGTTTTACACTTGAAAACTTTATCTATGTTGATGTGTTAAATATGTGTCATTGCAGCTTCAGAGGATCAACAAAATAGTAGAGAATACATGTTACCTTTCTCTATTGATCTTAACCAAGAAATGACAATGGAGACAATGCAAAGTGGAGATGGTATAAAAATTATAGAACACACTTCAATCAATTTTATGTTTTTAATTTGTAAATTATTTTTTTCTATGTTGATGTCTCAAATGTGCATGTTATTGTGGCTTTAGATGATCAACAAAACACCCAACAACATATGTTTCCATTTTCTATTGATCTTAACCAAGAAGCAACAACAATGGATGTAATGCAAAGTAAAGATGGTAACAATATGGTAATTTGAAATTTCTAAATTATAAATAAGTTTTTATTTGGTGGTCTAATTTATTTACCATTTAGCTAATTAATCAAATTTATGGTTTGTCTTGTTACTGTGTAGTCAACTTTTCATCCATCTAGTGGCATGAGGAGGCTACATTTTGATGATCCACCACAAATGTAAGATTTGTTTGAGACATAAGATCAATTCGACTATTGGAATGTGTAGTTATTCTACATACACTTGGTATGTAGATCTTGAGATGACATATGTAACATTTTGAGTTGGTATAAATGCCAATTTTGTATATGTGTAGAGAATTATTCTACAATTTTATATATAAAAGTCTATATACAATATAATTTTTGTTGACCCCTTCCACATAGGTTTTGACATTGATGTGAAGGGTTGATTTTGACACTTATAGTGTTGGCATATATTCTGAGGTCTTTTGTATTTAATGATCATCGAGGTTCATTTTGGTTTGGTACATTTCTGGTGATACCTTTTTGCATACATTTTTGTAATTCATTGAAGGCTCAGTTCTATTGGTTTGGTCACAAAGGAAACATAAATTTTTTAGTCACAAAATTATGCAGAGGCTATGAGACTTTTGGAAACACACAATGATTTGAAGGATTTTCTATGAAGCAATCTCAAACCCTCTTCTAGGCACCCTACAGGAGATAAGCCTCAAAGTTTTACTTATGACTTTAAACCTTCACTTATGGACCCAAACCCTTGGGAAGCTTTTAAAAGACTCAAACAAACTTGTCTTGAATGGTTTCAAGCCCCAAACCTCTGACTTAAACACAAACTCACTTTTTGCACCTTGACTAGGCTTCTAGCCCAACTAGGCCTCTAGCAATGGTTTTTTTTTTTACTTTTCACTCAACTTTTTCTAACAACTTTTTGTAAAGGACTCCCAAAATAAATGACTGATTAAGATGTATTTTTTGATGCTACACAACATACCAAAACCTTGTTGGCACTTGTTTTGGATCAGACCTACCAAAATCTGTTGTTTCCTCAAATTTAAGGCCCAATTAGCCCACTTTTTCAAAGCAACCCCTCTCTAAACTTATCCCCTAACTATGAAACTTTCAACAGTATCTTAAAATGTTTCCAAACCAAGGATTTTCAAGTTTTTAGGTGCCTATGACACCCTTGACACCCTCAAACACAAAACCCTCACCAAATTGCTCCAAAATTAGGGCCTCTTGAAAATTAGCTTTCCCAACATTTCCACAACCTTATCTTGGACTTTTCACCAATAACTCAACATATATAAACACCTTAAACTCAAAAATATACCCCTCATTAAGGCAGATCTTCTGCTGCTACACCTTAGCCTCCATTTCCATGCACTTTTCCTTGCTAAAACTCGGTGTACACCCAAGAATCACTCTTTCCTGTACAATAAATTGTTAGATCTATATTATACATGTTATAATAGATCCATTTCACAAGTTACAACATCATTCCCTCATGAAATGGATCAAACATCCATGAAAAACCTCAAAATTAGTGAAAAATCTGCACTTTCTTGAGGACAGTCAGCAATAATATACAAAGAATTGTTTGCTGTTGCTTTCAGGACATTCAAATGACCTCAAAAAAAGTTGATACAAGTCCCTAAACCATCCTACTAAAAAAATCATGATAAAAGTTGATACATGATTAAAACACTAAAAACCTATCTAGACTCTTAGGACATTATTTGTGCAATTACAATGCATTTTGGTCCTATGGTCCTTATCAAGACCCTTAGGACATTTGACTCCCTTAATGTTTTTAACCATTTCAAAATTCATTATAGGCTTCAAAATGTCATAATTAACTTTCTGAGTTCCTTGATAGGTCTTCATGACCCCTGCATCCTCATGTCTGTTGAAGTGTTCCTTGAAGAGCTTGGGTGCTCCTGCACCATTCTCCCCAAGAAAGAAAAATTTCTTGCCCCAAGAAGTATCCAACTTGTTGCTGCCATAATACTCCTTGTTCCTGTATGTTTGCACCTTCTGATTACCAAGCATGAAATCTCCCAAAGTTACCTTCTTCCTTTTCTGCCAACCTGCATTCATGTCACTCAACATGTTAGTGTCAAAACTGTGTTTTGTTTGTCCTTTTTGCTGCTTGATCTCAGTTTGATCTTGTGCCCTATTTTTTCCCTTAATCCCCTGATTTCTTTGGGAAAGAACACCTCCTCTATCACCCTCAACTATAGGGCATTCAATGCCTCCAACCTTAATACTGTCCAAGTCCCACAAATTCTGATTTTTAGGACTGTGTGCTTCAAATCTCTGCTGCAACTTACTATTTTTCAACCAACCAGTATCTTCCCCTGTCTTACCCTGCACTTTGGCCTGCAAATTCTTCTCAAAACAGATCACAAAACTCTCATTAGACTGCTCCAAAGGAAAAGGAACCAACTTATACCTAATAGCATCTTTATGCACCAAATATGTGTTATGAAATCCATCTTTAAACAGCATACTAGGGATGGATTTTGATGAGAAATTACTTTGTTTCAACACCCATGACAAGTACTAATGCGGTTTCAAACTATTTTGCATGTTTTGCTTATACTGTCCTATGGAGATAGCCCCAAACAAAGAAAACTCAGGCTTGAATTGACCAAGCCATGCGTGCCCTAGACTTGTAGAGACTCCAAAGACCCTTAACAACATGAGACAGCAGTAGTTACTTGGAAATCCAACGTGGGTTTTAGGCAACCAACATTAAAAGATCAAAATACACAGTTTTCTTGAAAGATTCTCTTCATTGTTCTAATGGGACAGTCTAGAAGGAAACAAACCAAGCTTCAAACAACCAAAGTAAGCCTTGATCCAGGTCTACACACTCACCAAAAACATCAATAAACATTTTTCAAGCCATGGATCAAGTTTTTCAAACGTGGGTTGAGAGATTTAGTAGCAAAAAGAGAGAAATCACTATTTTTCCCTAGTTTCCTCCTATGGACTATCATAGATTTCTCACAATCCCAAGCAAATGAAGACTCAAACCCAAATCCAAATTAAAATATAGATCAAGACAGAATTTTTCTCAAGATTTCAGGGTTTTTGAGCAGTTGGAAAAATATTTATTACATTTTTAGTGCTTGCTGCCCACCCTAGCTAAGGTTTAGACAGTTTTCACCAAAATCACTATAACTTCAACAAAACTTGATGAAATCTCCTGAAATCAACGCCATTTGAAAGAGGATTCAACAATATTTAACGTGCAATTGGTTTCAAGCCATTACCAAGTCCGTACAGTTCATACGAAACCAAGAAAGTGACTTGAAACTCAGAAAATCACAACAAAACTGGGACAGTTTTTGGCAAAATCTCAATAACTTTCTCAAAACATGATGAAAATTCATGAAACCAACGCCAAATGAAAGAGGGAACACAATAATATAACATGCAATTGGTTTTATTCCATAAGCAGGGCTGTACAGGCCGTACAAGAGCCAAAAACTTGCTGCAACTACAAAAAACAATGGAAATCTTATTCAAAATTCTTTCTAAAACACCAAAAATCACTTCAAATGTTCAATGCTCAACCATTCCAGGCTCCAACTTGCCTTTTACAATAAATTTTAGCAGTTCAAGATGTTTCCCATTAATATTAATGAGTTTTCATCATTTTTGCCAAGTTGCCAAGATGCATGACACCCAAAATAGCAACTTTTGCAAGTTTTGGACAAACTCACACACAGCTGAAAACCCACACCCAAAATGATGTAATTTCACTAAACAATAGTAGGATTGAATGGTTTTTGAGGTCATAGGTCTTTCGGATTGAAATTTGCTCCAAAATTGCAAAGTTTTCACGTTGTAAGTTGGTGTAATTTCACCATAATGATGTAATTTCACTAAACAACAGTTCCCTCTTTTAAAAAATCAGTTGAGGGCTGTTGGGGAAGGTGGGATAATGTTTAAAAAGCCTCCCTTGGGTCGAGGGTGGGGGTTGGTTGGCATTTTTTAAGTTTTCAAGCATTTAATAAGAAGAAACTCTATTTTTACAGTGTTTTTGACCTAGATCTTAGGATCAGAAGATGAAATCTTGGAAGTGAATGCTTTGGTTAAAGTGTAGGGATCGGTGTAATGCATGATGAAGCTGATGATGAACCTTCTTAATTGATTGGTACTTGGTTGTTAGTCTTTGTACTTGAGTTGGAGGCTTTCCCCATCCCAAGGTCATGCAAAGGATTTTTAATGATGTTATGATCACTATTGGAGGTTGCTTGTTGGTTATCTACCTTTATGACACCATTTTTAATAAGGTCCTAAATTATGTTCTTGAGTTGTTGACATGATGAATTTTTGTGTCCTTTGGTCCAATGATAATCACAAAAGGAATTTTCATCCCACCATGAAGGTTTAAATGGCCCTTGTTCATAGTCTTTCACCTTTGAAAGTTATATGACATTTTTTTGTAAAAGTTGTTTTAAGACGAATTTGATTGGTTCCCCTAAGGGAGTGTATTTTTGTCAAGTGGTTGAAATTTCCTTTGAGGTCCATACCTTGGGTTATTTTAGATTTCATTTGTTGTTTTCTTAGGTATATGTGGCTTCTTGTTTGATGCATTAGGTCCCTTAAGGGTGATTGTGGGACTATGGTGCAGGAGCACCTATTTGATCACATGCCTCCATGAGGCCTTATTGGGTTTAGTATTCATTTTTGATGTCTTAATGTTTTAATAAAGATTAATGATCCATTTTTGATATGTATGAGGTCATTTGAGTCCTAGGAAATCATATTTTAGGTTATTGGTTCCATAATGTTCAAAGTTACTCTTCATTGTAAACATTGTCAAGAGAGCAAAAAATTAAATAAATGTTAAGTCCATTAGTTAAATGGAGATTGGAATTAGTAATAGTCAGTTGATATGAGTTAGTTTTAGTCCTCAATGTATAAAAATCCTCCATAGGTCGAAAACAAAGGGAGAAAATTGATTTGTAATGGAAGAATATCAATGGAATTCATTTTTTTTCTCAGAAAACACTGTAAAAACGTGATTCTTTGCTCTTGTACGGAAATGTACGGCCAGATACTGAAGGGGCAGTCATTGGAGAAGGTATTAATATGTTTCTACATCATTTTTAACTTGGTCTCATTTGATTTCATGAAGATATGAGAAAGATTTGGCATTTTTTGTAAAACCAGCCTGGAACCCTACCAAGGGTTACCCGTTTTGGTAAAACCCTCATAACTTTTGTTTTAACCGTTGGATCTGTCTAAAAATTGGATGAAATTTCTGTAACTAAGTAATCTACAAACTGACCGGAGCGATTGGATTAATTATTATCCATGTGAAAGTTATTAATGACTGTTTTTTACAGTTCATAGTGAAATCAGACTGGTAAAGGCCTAAAAGGGCAGATTACAAACGTTATTTGTAGTGTTGTTACATAACAAAGGCAACTAAATTTATTATATGTTTTAGAAGATTATCCAAGGTACTCAAATTTGTGATTAAAGTTGGTATATTATGTCAGTTCAAAGATTTTGTGATGACAGTCCCTAATTGAAAGGCTGAAAAGTTATGGTGCAAGTTGTGAATCAAAGACCTATGGTTGTTATATTTATGTTGCTGACAGTGTTATGCATGGAATGATATATTTTACTGATGGAAGACTCAATCCAAGGTCAGATAAAGGTTTTTTCTGTTGTTTTCTTGTCATGTTGAATGGTTGAGAGAATGCTTAATAGCATGCATTACTTAATGATTGCCTTGAGAAATTGTTAAGGATTTGTGAGATGTTTTGTGAATCCTCCTAGCTCTGCATCAGACTAGATTTGTGCATTGCATTTGCATCAATAACTCCATCATTTGTGACATTCTCATTACAAGCCAAATACTTACTTTTTTCATTTGAGGTACTTTGGGAGTTTTTATTTTTGTTAAAAGTTTTAATTTTCCCTTTTGAAATGAGTTCCTTTTCAAGGGTAGTGCTTTTCTCCATGAGGTCAGGGAACAAACTGCAATAATAGAATTGTAATTGGTATTTCAATTTCAATGAAGATGATAACTCTTTGTTTTTCAGGTATCTCACAAGGACATCTACTAGCCAAGACTCTCTGTCTTTAAAAGAATGCTACGAATGCCTCACCTTCTGCTTGTTTTGTATGACATAATGTGGCTACAATAATATCACTTTTGATGTTGTAAGAAAAATCTATCATAAATTTTATTTGCTAGTTCATCCCATGTTCTTATGCCTATAGGTAAATGGAAAAACCATTCGAGTGCTTGTCCTATGAGGCTTCTTGGGGAAATCTCATTAGGTATGTGTGTTCAAATGTGATGTATATGCAATCCATGTGCAACTCCCTCACATGTTTAATGGGGCTTCCCTTTCCTCTATACTTGATGAAATTCAAAATAACATATTTGTGTTGAAAGGAGGCATGTATATGCTCTTGTCAAAAGGATATGGACATAAATATTGTGTGGAGTACATTTTACTTATTGATATTTGCATGTTGTCCACTTGCCTTTGTAGTGCAAGAATTGGGTTTGTCAAGACATCAACTTGATTCAATGATGTGTCCACCCCTTTTGTAACTAAATTATGATATACGGGCCCATGTTTGAGTCTTACAATCCAATGTTTGGGGTGGATGAATTGGTGTTGATCCTAAATGTGTGTTATGGATTTTGGTTTCGAGTGTTATTATTGAAAGTTGGATTTTTTTTTGGATGTTGGGAGTAAAAGTTGGAATTTGGTTTGATGTGTGGAGGGTTCATACTGAATTGCATTTGTAATGGACTTGAACTTGTTTGACCATGTGGATTTTGGTTGCCATATTGTTGAAAAGGCCATTTTGTGTCACTTTGTAGGGGACCTTTGTTGTGATGTGTTGGTGCTCAAGAAAATTGGTATTTGGTGTCATGTTCATCTATGGCTTAGGCACACTAATGTAAACCTTTCACATTTTGTTGTTTGACTTGTTTTTATGCATTGAAAAAGGATTGGATGATGAAGCCCCTATAGCAGTAGATGCTGATCCAAATGGATTAAATGTATTGATAGGGGGTTGTGTCATAGCTTGTGAACCTTGTGTTCCAAATAGTGGCTTCGTATTGACTTTTGTGGTGTTTTATGTTGTCCCTCCTAATGGAATAGTAGCATGTATTTGTGGAATAGTGTGATTAGGAGTAGATGCATTGTGTCCTTGGTTTTGTGCAGTCTCATTCATTGGTGTTGTGGAAAGTGTGTTAAAGTCAAAACCATGAGGAAATTTAGCTCCTCTTTGTAACAATTTTTCTAGGAATCATTGTGGTTCTTGTATTACCATCTCATCTAAAAACCATGCCACACTAGGGTCTTGAGTTGTTGCCTCAATTTCCTCTTCAATTAGAGGTCTTTGGATGTCTTTTATTATGATTATAGAAGGATATTGCTCATCTTAAACAAAGATCCAAATTTTGATCCCCAATACTCCATAGACGATTTGAACCGCATAATAACAATAATCAATTTTAGCTCGAAGGGTCTGTAGGGGCACTCTACCTCGCATAGCCGATTCTTTATGAGCTCTCTCAATTCTGTTAAGACGACCTTTAATTTGTATTTTAATACCTTCTACATCTGCCTTTTCAGCCAGTTCAATAGCTTTTTTCATTATTTTTCTTATTTCAACTCTCTCCTTTAGTTGTAGAGCAATATATTCCGCAAGAATTTTGGGTTCTCTATAAGGTTTCTCCACTTTTTCTATATAAATGATAAGTTCTCTGTTTACAGAATCAAGCATACTTTGTACAAGCATATTTTGTACTTCCTTTCTTAATTGCTTAATTTCTTCTTCATCTTTTTCTTTACCCTGTTTTTCTTTACCCTATTTTTCTTTACCCTTTTCTTTCTTTTTTTCTTGGCCCTGTTTTTTGATAAACAAGTTAACAAATGCAATATATATATTTCATTTACACTTTTCATAGCCATCTCAGATCTCTACATTTTAACTCTAGTCATCAATCAACTCCTTCATGCCTTGATCCTATGACAAGCATTCACTACCATGACTTTAAGCCTTGACCATTGGATAATTGGTCGCTTAAACCACTGTCGTCGATCTTTCATATCATCATCTTGATTTCTTTCTTTGCTAGGTCTCTCCATCTTCATCGATGGTGAATATCCATCCACCATGGATTAATCTCCACTATTCTTTGCTGACCCCACGAGACTTAGCTAGGATCTTGCATACATCACTTGCCATGTTATCTAACCAGGCCAACAATCTTCTTGTCATCCACATCATCACCATGCAACTCACAACAATGATGTGATTTGGTATGTCGTTCAAATCTTCTTCTGCCACTTGTCATCACATATTACTATCATCACCTTAGGTCCCATAGTCGGCATCATATTCCTATTGCCTAGTTGCCAAAAAATTGAACCTCATAACCTCATGTCGGAGGTTACCAAGTGATCAAAACTAGTGACTCATCAACAATAGAGAGAATTTTCCCAATCAGGAGGTTACGAAACCTGAGAACCGCATGACATAAGTTACAAAAACTTGGAACTCTGTGACTCCATTCATTTTTGTCATCCTTATCGCTCCATTAGCTATGTCACCAAGTTGAGAGGTTAGGAAATTTGAGAATCCCATGACATAGGTTATGAAAACTTGGAACTTTGTGACACTTTACAACTTTGGCCTTCGACTGAGAGCATGAACCAATGAATGATGACATTTTCATTGACATCACGACCTGCACAATACCTGTCTAAAAAGTTCTCGAGAAACCCAGTCATTATGACAATAGTCTCCCTTACATGATTTGCACTTTTAACATCAATGAAAACAATAGTCCAACAATCTCCCCCTTTGGCATTGATGGAAAAACTCTAACTGTTCAATCAGGTACCAATGAAACTCAATGCCAATTTGATTAACACACTGTAATACTGCGACTCCCCCTATGACATACATCTCATCTCATTTGTTTAGCAACACATCTCTCCCCCTTTGAAATCAATGTAAAAGGGTACACTCCACCTAAAGAGAGGCTTCAATTTTGAACACTACAACCATCAAGTCATTAGAATTGCTCCAATTTTTAATACTGCAATTTTCATGACTTGATCACATTAATCTTGACCAAGGTTGAATAACTGATCAATGAAGCTCCCCTTGGATGCATGCACTATCACTAGAGATTAGTGATATGAAGTGGGAGAAACTACTCCCATCTTCTACCTCAGGTATTCAAACTGCTCTTTCGGAAGGGGTTTTGTAAATATATCATCCATAGTTTGTTCCTTGGTGGGAATATACTCCATGCTGACTTCTTTATCTGCAACTTTTTCTCTAATGAAGTGATACTTGATTGATATATGCTTTGTTTTGGAGTGTATCACTGGATTCTTTGAGATATTAATGGCACTTGAATTGTCACAAAGAATTGAAATGCACTCATTATACTCTACCTTGATGTCCTTTAAAGTTTGCTTCATCCATAAGACTTGAGTGCAACATGCAGCTGCTGCAACATATTCTACTTCTATAGTAGAAAGAGTAATAGACTCTTGCCTTTTGCTCATCTAGGAAACTAATTTGTTCCCTAGGAAGAATGCACCTCCATTGGTGCTCTTTCTATCATCCACACTACCTATCCAAACTGCATCTATATATGTTGTTAAAGTGGAATATTTGCATTTGGAATACCATAAACCATAGTCAACAGTACTTTTGATGTATCTAAAGATTCTCTTTACTGCATTGATGTGTGATTCTTTTGGTTCTACTTGAAACTGAGCTACCATACAAATTGCTTGCATTATATCAAGTCTTGATGTAGTTATATATAATAGACTTCCAATCATTGATCTATACAAAGTCTAATTTGCATCAGGTGACTCATCTGATTTACTCGCCAATAATCAGAGGAGTACTAGCTGGTTTACAATCCTCCATGCCAAAAAATTTAAGCATTTCTTTTGCATACTTGATTTGTGCTATAAAAATACTTATCAGATTGTGTAATTTGCAAACCAAGAAAAAATTTGAGTTCTCCTAACATGGAAATTTCAAACTCATCTTGCATGTTTGTGGCAAATATTTTGCACATTACATCACTACTACCACCAAATATAATATCATCGACATAAACTACAACAATGATCATTTGGTTACCCTTACTCTCATTATCTATTTATATATTCAAGTTGAGAGGCCTTATACAATGACAGAGTCAACTCTTATATTTTTATATTTTTACACTTTCTTAGTAGATTATAAAGAAATGGGAAAATAAATATAGTTTTAAAAAATATTTTTAATAATAAATCATATTTATTTAGAGTTTACAATTTGTGGCATTGGTCTTTCCATCAATAAACATACATCATTCTTATCAATTGTACTCAAACAATTAAACTACATAAATTAAAAATGTCCATAAAAAATTCTAATCTATCTTTTCATGTAATTTCAATTTTATTTTTGAGATATTTATTAAAGCATTTAATATAACAATAGTTATGAACTATCATTATTTTAAATAATTAAAAATAAAATAAAGAATAGCTCAAAATTGTAACATTTAAAAAAATTAAAACATAAACAAAATTTGAGTGTGTAGTTTAAATTTTTTTTTTTCACGATGAAAACATTTATTTCCTTTCTCTTCCTCATCACTATTATACTAATTGAATTAAAAAATACTCTTAGACTAATTTTCTTGTCATCCTCTCTCTAGGCTTATTCTAACCCTAGTCTTGTCCAAACCCTGTCATTGTTTTTTTTTTTCTTATTCCAACCCCAGTCTTGTCCAAACCCCTCATTTTTTTCTTTGTATCATCTATTTATATATTTAAGTTGTGAGGTGTTGTACAATATCACATCAAACAAATTGTTATATTTTCACACATTCTAAACATTATAATACGAAGAAATACAATTTAAAGAATATTCTAAAAATGTGTTTAGGATGAGCGATATGGTTAGGGTTCAATTTAGGATTATGTTTAAGATTAGCAATAGCATTAGGGTTGGAGTTAGCATGTATAAAATGGGTTAGGCTTAGAAATAGGGTGAGGGTAAGGATAAAGATTAGGGTTGGAGTTAAAATTAGGGATAGGGATAGGGATAGGGATAGGGATAGGGATAGGGATAGGGTTAGGGTTAGGGTTAGGATTAGGATTAGGATTAGGGTTGAAGTTGTGAATAAGTTTAGGGTTACAATTAGGGATGAGAATAGGGTTAGGGTTAGAGATAAAATTAGGATTAGGGTTATATACCTTATAATTTTTTTTTAAAACTATAAAATCTTAGTTATAAAAGTTTATTTATTTATTTATTTATATTATATAAATATTATTTACTATAACATATCATATTTTATTTTATATATAAGATATATGCTATTTATTTAATATAATTCAATAATAAATAATATATATTTATATAATAGGAGAATTTAAATTGAATGAATATCTAAACTATAATATATAATAAATATAATAATAATAACAACATTTAAAAAATTTAATTTACATTGCATAAAATATTAAAAATAATTTATATTATATCTTAGTTTTAACATTGAGCTAAAAACTAAAACTAAAACTAAAAAAATAAATAAAATAAGTGAAAATAGTTCTTTAAAGAAATATAAAATAACAAAAATAAAATAACTTTTAAATAAATAAAAATATTCTTTAAATAAAATAAAATAATCTAAAAGATTAAAATTTATGTATTATATATAATAAATAAAATAATTAAAATATTTTTACATTTTATATTAATTTTTCTTTATTTCTTAAATACAAAATAAAATCTAAAATATTATTAAAAAACAATTATTAAAAAAAAATATATAAAAAAAATTAACATTAGCTAAATCTTTAATTATTAATCTATCAAGTTAAATATATAAAAATTAATGTTAAAATTAAATATATAAAAATTAATGTTATAAATGAAAGTTAAAGAAAATTAAAAAAAACGTAAAGGACTGACGGACTGATCTGACGGGAGACACCGTACTGCACAACAGATGTCAGGGTACGTTAGAAAGAGGACCGACGAGGACTGGCAGATACGGCAGCGGTGTCAGATGGATGGCAGCGGATGGGCATCCATGCCATGCGGTGCAAATTGTGCCCTGCATAGACAGTGCC
>VDFB02269045.1:0-21679 GCA_007258455.2 Sequoia sempervirens | reverse complement strand
TTGGCCTTCGACTGAGAGCATGAACCAATGAATGATGACATTTTCATTGACATCACGACCTGCACAATACCTGTCTAAAAAGTTCTCGAGAAACCCAGTCATTATGACAATAGTCTCCCTTACATGATTTGCACTTTTAACATCAATGAAAACAATAGTCCAACAATCTCCCCCTTTGGCATTGATGGAAAAACTCTAACTGTTCAATCAGGTACCAATGAAACTCAATGCCAATTTGATTAACACACTGTAATACTGCGACTCCCCCTATGACATACATCTCATCTCATTTGTTTAGCAACACATCTCTCCCCCTTTGAAATCAATGTAAAAGGGTACACTCCACCTAAAGAGAGGCTTCAATTTTGAACACTACAACCATCAAGTCATTAGAATTGCTCCAATTTTTAATACTGCAATTTTCATGACTTGATCACATTAATCTTGACCAAGGTTGAATAACTGATCAATGAAGCTCCCCTTGGATGCATGCACTATCACTAGAGATTAGTGATATGAAGTGGGAGAAACTACTCCCATCTTCTACCTTAGGTATTCAAACTGCTCTTTCGGAAGGGGTTTTGTAAATATATCATCCATAGTTTGTTCCTTGGTGGGCATATACTCCATGCTGACTTCTTTATCTGCAACTTTTTCTCTAATGAAGTGATACTTGATTGATATATGCTTTGTTTTGGAGTGTATCACTGGATTCTTTGAGATATTAATGGCACTTGAATTGTCACAAAGAATTGAAATGCACTCATTATACTATACCTTGATGTCCTTTAAAGTTTGCTTCATCCATAAGACTTGAGTGCAACATGCAGCTGCTGCAACATATTCTACTTCTATAGTAGAAAGAGTAATAGACTCTTGCCTTTTGCTCATCTAGGAAACTAATTTGTTCCCTAGGAAGAATGCACCTCCATTGGTGCTCTTTCTATCATCCACACTACCTATCCAAACTGCATCTATATATGTTGTTAAAGTGGAATATTTGCATTTGGAATACCATAAACCATAGTCAACAGTACTTTTGATGTAACTAAAGATTCTCTTTACTGCATTGATGTGTGATTCTTTTGGTTCTACTTGAAACTGAGCTACCATACAAATTGCTTGCATTATATCAAGTCTTGATGTAGTTATATATAATAGACTTCCAATCATTGATCTATACAAAGTCTAATTTGCATCAGGTGACTCATCTGATTTACTCGCCAATAATCAGAGGAGTACTAGCTGGTTTACAATCCTCCATGCCAAAAAATTTAAGCATTTCTTTTGCATACTTGATTTGTGCTATAAAAATACTTATCAGATTGTGTAATTTGCAAACCAAGAAAAAATTTGAGTTCTCCTAACATGGAAATTTCAAACTCATCTTGCATGTTTGTGGCAAATATTTTGCACATTACATCACTACTACCACCAAATATAATATCATCGACATAAACTACAACAATGATCATTTGGTTACCCTTACTCTCATTATCTATTTATATATTCAAGTTGAGAGGCCTTATACAATGACAGAGTCAACTCTTATATTTTTATATTTTTACACTTTCTTAGTAGATTATAAAGAAATGGGAAAATAAATATAGTTTTAAAAAATATTTTTAATAATAAATCATATTTATTTAGAGTTTACAATTTGTGGCATTGGTCTTTCCATCAATAAACATACATCATTCTTATCAATTGTACTCAAACAATTAAACTACATAAATTAAAAATGTCCATAAAAAATTCTAATCTATCTTTTCATGTAATTTCAATTTTATTTTTGAGATATTTATTAAAGCATTTAATATAACAATAGTTATGAACTATCATTATTTTAAATAATTAAAAATAAAATAAAGAATAGCTCAAAATTGTAACATTTAAAAAAATTAAAACATAAACAAAATTTGAGTGTGTAGTTTAAATTTTTTTTTTTCACGATGAAAACATTTATTTCCTTTCTCTTCCTCATCACTATTATACTAATTGAATTAAAAAATACTCTTACACTAATTTTCTTGTCATCCTCTCTCTAGGCTTATTCTAACCCTAGTCTTGTCCAAACCCTGTCATTGTTTTTTTTTTCTTATTCCAACCCCAGTCTTGTCCAAACCCCTCATTTTTTTCTTCGTATCATCTATTTATATATTTAAGTTGTGAGGTGTTGTACAATATCACATCAAACAAATTGTTATATTTTCACACATTCTAAACATTATAATACGAAGAAATACAATTTAAAGAATATTCTAAAAATGTGTTTAGGATGAGCGATATGGTTAGGGTTCAATTTAGGATTATGTTTAAGATTAGCAATAGCATTAGGGTTGGAGTTAGCATGTATAAAATGGGTTAGGCTTAGAAATAGGGTGAGGGTAAGGATAAAGATTAGGGTTGGAGTTAAAATTAGGGATAGGGATAGGGATAGGGTTAGGGTTAGGGTTAGGATTAGGATTAGGATTAGGGTTGAAGTTGTGAATAAGTTTAGGGTTACAATTAGGGATGAGAATAGGGTTAGGGTTAGAGATAAAATTAGGATTAGGGTTATATACCTTATAAATTTTTTTTAAAAACTATAAAATCTTAGTTATAAAAGTTTATTTATTTATTTATTTATATTATATAAATATTATTTACTATAACATATCATATTTTATTTTATATATAAGATATATGCTATTTATTTAATATAATTCAATAATAAATAATATATATTTATATAATAGGAGAATTTAAATTGAATGAATATCTAAACTATAATATATAATAAATATAATAATAATAACAACATTTTAAAAATTTAATTTACATTGCATAAAATATTAAAAATAATTTATATTATATCTTAGTTTTAACATTGAGCTAAAAACTAAAACTAAAACTAAAAAAATAAATAAAATAAGTGAAAATAGTTCTTTAAAGAAATATAAAATAACAAAAATAAAATAACTTTTAAATAAATAAAAATATTCTTTAAATAAAATAAAATAATCTAAAAGATTAAAATTTATGTATTATATATAATAAATAAAATAATTAAAATATTTTTACATTTTATATTAATTTTTCTTTATTTCTTAAATACAAAATAAAATCTAAAATATTATTAAAAAACAATTATTAAAAAAATATATATATATAAAAAATTAACATTAGCTAAATCTTTAATTATTAATCTATCAAGTTAAATATATAAAAATTAATGTTAAAATTAAATATATAAAAATTAATGTTATAAATGAAAGTTAAAGAAAATTAAAAAAAACGTAAAGCACTGACGGACTGATCTGACGGGAGACACCGTACTGCACAACAGATATCAGGGTACGTTAGAAAGAGGACCGACGAGGACTGGCAGATACGGCAGCGGTGTCAGATGGATGGCAGCGGATGGGCATCCATGCCATGCGGTGCAAATTGTACCCTGCATAGACAGTGCCGTCACCACCTCGGATTGTCTGGTACCCGCCATGCAAAATCTTTTCTGACAACAATTTAAAATATCAGTCATGAGTGGCTTCGATGCAACACAAGGACAGTTATTATATGCCAGTGGGACCATCTGCAAATCAAAAAAGCAGAATTCACACTCCATTTTACTGAATAAACGAAAAAAATCATACCCGTATAGCAGATCAAATACTCATTGTACTGCATTCTGCATGTATATATAAAATGTATATATGTCCAAGGGTGTTGTGGGTGTGCAATTTTTTAGGCATTGGATCTCAGTCAAAATTGAAGAATCCATATGAATTAGTTTAAGAATATGCTTAGTTCAAATCTTACAAAACAGGGTTGTGCATGCAATGCCACATGTTACATAGTTCACGTGCCATGTCTATGCTTCCACATTTTGCAAACTTTCCTGCTAGGGTAGTTGCATATTTTTGTGAAGGTAGCGCAGCAGCTATTGCATTTACAGCATCAGCAGCAGCGGTCGAAACCCTTCAATACTAACCTAGAAATTTTATTGCCTAGATGTTGGTCACATTATGATTCACCACTTTATGCAGTTGATCCAGCCGCTTCTTCTAGAGATAGGGACGAGAGAAAGAGAGAATGTTTGAATTGATGGTTCCAACAAATATAAACAGCAGTAGAAAAAATAGGAGGAACTTTGAGTTATTAGTCTTAGGTTTTGATATTTTAGATTCTAATATATTATTGTCTTAGATTTTACTTATATTTAATTTATTTTAAGTTAGTTTATTTTATTTATATTTATTAATTTGTTTTTGTTTGAACAATTGTTTTTATTTAATATATTTTATTATTTATTTATTTTTAAATATATTTTAATTTTGTTATGATTTTTTTGTCTTCTTATCATTATAAAACAACTCTCAATATAATAAAATATGATCATTTAATATTATTAAAACATTCACTTAAATATTTTTGTTTTGACATATTTTACTGTCATCAATCATTTTTGTGGGTTTCATATTTATATTTTTGTGTTTGTATGTTTTCCATCCACCATTATTTAGTTTGCAAGCAACAGGAGCATTTAAAGATTATTATTGTTCAAGGCAAAATATTTCTTTCTTAAAATTAAATTTTGAAAATGGTATTTTTAATAATTTAAGCTCATTATAATGGAGTATGATTACCTTCCTCATGTACAAGTTTTGTTTCAGTTGTCTTCCTTCGTAAGAGGATGCATAATTGATTTATCACTTCCCTGTTAAGATCTTTATTACACAAACAACATCATTTGCTAAATGACCTATCAATTGATCTCATATATTACAAAATATATAAAAAATTAAATCAATTTTTTTCATTAATTGACTTTTCAAGTGATTTGTGGCCGAAATTACGTCAAGAAATAGATCACGTATATTATTGGGTTCATACTTCACTGCTCATGCTGCAGCTCGGGCCTATGATGTCGCGCTCTTGTGCCTGCGAGGGCCCAACACAATGTCTTTCAATTTCCCAGACTCAGTTCAACCCAATTGTATTGGGCGTGGTAGCTGCTCACAACAATCCTTCCCCACGTTATTCGGGGCGCTGCCATTTCGGTTGGCTCCGCCTTTGACAGAGTTCCTCGGGGCGATGGTGAGGAAACCGGGCCTTCCAGAGCGGAGGGCACGAACATTGTAACAGAAACATCGAGACATCGGTCGAAGCTTCAATTGAATTCGGGGAAACAGTAAAAGAAGATGCAATGCATCGAGTGACAGAAGAAAATAAGATTTTGACGAGGGTTTCAGAGTATGTTTATTAAAATGAAAATTACGGCCACGAGCATTGTAACAGAAACATCAAAACATCGGTCGAAGCTTCAATTGAATCCGGGGAAACAGTAAAAGAAGATGCAATGCATCGGGTGACAGAAGAAAATAAGATTTTGACGAGGGTTTCATAGTATGTTTATTAAAATGAAAATTGCGACCAAGATCATAATAATGCATACATTTAGGTTGTTTATTAAAATGAAAATTACGGCCAAGATCGTAATAATGCATACATTTAGGTTTTAACATTACGGCATCCTTTAGTTAAGTATTCAATTTAATGGTAAGAGTTTAAAATGCGAGATGAGCTTTATCCGCCACGGTTGATAGGATGGGCATTTAATTATCGATACAAAATACAAAGCGCGTTTCCCTTCGCTTTCGCCTCCACGCTGGCAACTGAATTATTGTGGAAGCATTACATAAAACGTAGATTCACCTTTCACTTCTCCAATTTGGCGAGCTGCAGCAGAAAATAAGGTTTTGACGAGGGTTTCAGAGTAAGTTTATAAAAATGAAAATTACGGCCAAAATCGTAATAATGAATACATTTAGGTTTTAACATTACGGCATCTTTTATCTCAGATAGTTAAATATATATTAGCATAATTAATATACAATATATATTTTATATAATAAAAAAATAGAAATAATATAATTTTTAATTATTATATATTATATTTTTAAATAAAACTATTGAATACATATATAAAATGATTATATCTCATCATTAATAATTATTATAATTTTATATTTTACAAAATAAAATAATGATCAAAATAAATAATTAATAAATGTATGAAAAAAAAATAGATCAAATTTTTTCCTAATTGACCTTCAACACTTCTTCCACGTACCTATTGCACACTAAGATGCAATTGCTAGTGTATATATATATTTTAAGGTGTGAGAAGGGTTTTCCGACACTCTGTGGACATAGAAATCCATTTAAAATAGCCTGTCAGCTAATTACTTTATGGTCTTACCTACTTTTCTATTTACAACATGGTTCCAACTCAGCTTCAGGAAATCTGTCCATTACAACTTATGATAACATATGGGCAAAAATGTCACTTGTAACTTGTAAGGGATTAATGAATATTATATCTTACACTTCACTAAATAGGGTGTTCGAGCTAGGTTGAACATTTCATTGCAAATGGAAAACAATACGTCAATATTCCAAAATTGATTCAGGCGTCAAAAATTAATAGAAAAAATTATCAGCGGTCCCTGAAAAGCATAAGCATAATGGTTTAATTAGTGCTATTGTAAATAATTCGTTGGGCCACGTAATAAAATTCTATTGACCGTATAAAAATAGTTTGGATTGCCACACCACTTGCTTGGCATTGGATTCTTTTCCAAGGCTTGCTTGTGGGCACTCGGCTTGTCCACTTGGGGGTCCATGACCCTCAGTGCCCTTTCTGTGGGCAGGTTGATACTTTTAAACATCTCTTATGGTTTTGTCTCAGAGCTCAGTAGTACTAGACTTGAATTTATGACTTCTTTCAGTCATTTAGGCCGGAGCCATTCTCTTGGCATATGATTTTGCTAGGTGATTTGCTCAGAATCCCAGCTAAGTATACCCAGCTTTGGCACACTTTCAGGGTGGAAATCCTTTTCAATATCTGGAAAGACAGAAATGCTTGCATATTTGCTCATTCTCAATTGGATTGTCAGATTTATTTGTATACAAAAGCTATAATTTGTTCTAATGTGTTATTACAGATTCAAGTGCAAGCCAACAAAGTGGCTCTTGAAGTTGCTCACCTGCAAGTGCTCATGGACCATTGGGGAAATGCCTCATGCACTGTTGCTTAGGTCCCCGCCTCGCGCTCTTCCTCCCACAGTTGGTCGCCTTCTTGAAGTCGGCAGCGAAGTGGTTCTGCTCATCCCCGTTCCCAGCCTCCTCTCCGGCGGGATTCTCACCCTCCTCAGTAGGCCCATTCTCCTCCGGCGCGAGCTGGCCAGGGGTGGCCCTCTAACAGTGCATCGGGGAGCGGTGGTGGCAGGTATGGGTGGCCCTCTAAAGATACTCCTGCTTCTGGTTCTGGTTGGCTAGACCTTGGTAAAAGTTTCCCATGGCTGGCTCTTTCAATCTCACCTCGTCGCGAGGATGAAGGTAAAGATACTAATGATGGTTGGGGTCCTCCTCCTGATGTCACTCCCAACCCCGCTAATGTATGGGGGAAGAAGGATGACAGAGACCCTCCTAGCTCTATTGGCACTACTCTGGCCGCTTGATGGCCTTTTTCTTGTTATGTTTGTTAAAAACTTGATCATGTAGTTTTTTTGGGCGTGGCCCATTTGACTCCGAGGGTGTGTCTTTTTCCACCCACTTTTTTTTGTGAATATGTACTTTTATATTATTAATTAATATAGATAGCCGCCTATTCATAAAAATAAAAAAATAAAAAAATTTAACTTTAGCTCACTTTTGTTTTTTTAATTGAAAGAAGCAATAAAAATTTCAATCATGTCACTAAATGGACAAGAGGGAGGTGGACGAAGGAATTTGAGGTGGATTCCAACTGGGAGTTTGGTGTGAAGAAGCTTCCAAACGGTGAGTTGGGATTGTGCATCAACTTTGGATTGCCAAATTTGCAGATTGAGCATGTTCCACTTTGGTCTTTTGAGGTGACAATGCCAAATAGAGATAAGTATACTTGATAGGGACATGGTAGGGATGAGCTATTTATAAATGGTCTTAAGAGGAAAAGTTCTAATGCATCTACCATTTGGCTACCTCCAATCTTTGCAAAGCTTGAATGACAGCTAGTGGACATGAGGATAGCGAGGTTAGGGGCACCATATTTAGGATTTTCGACACTGTGGCTTTATCTTTAGCATTTAAATTAAAGCAAATTCTAAGTTGTTGCTAGGATTTCCAAGTGAAACTAGTAGGATCCCATAAGTCGCTGAGCACTTGGATACCTCTTCTGTATAGGCATTTAGCTTTCAGTCTAGGAATCATGGCAAGAGGCAATATATTAACTTGAATTAGGCAATTCCACCAAATTTATGAGGAAGCAAAATTGAGCCCATGACTGAAAGATTGATTAGACCATGATAGTTTTTGCGAGACTATTTGTCATGTTTTCCAAATGCAATTTAGGGGGCCTGATCCATGAATTTTGAAGTAGTGGGCTAAGACGATTGTGTCATTCCATTGGATAGAGCTCCAAGCTTTATCTGAGGTAGTTGTTTGAATATGATATCTAATCAGCGATTTCCAAGGTGCATTCCCATCCAAAGCTCTACCTATCCATTTAGTTGAAAGATAGATTCCCTAAATATACAGGTCAATGATGCCCAACCCACCCTTCTCCTTAGGGAGAATACAATGAGAACTCTCCTTCCAAACTATAGAGCAACACTATATTTTTGAAAGAAATGTCAACCATATTAATCAATCTCTTTGCCCAAAAGATATCCTTCTGGACCAAAACACTCATGTTGACTACATACTCGACATGTCATAATAAATACATGAACTATCTAAAGGTAATCATGCCACAACTAACATGATACAAGATATGATAGATTAGATAGTCTACACAACATGCTTCTGGAACTTTAAGTCAAATAACAATTTTAGTACTCCTACAATCTTCTTCATTTTGACAACCTTCACATCTGACAACCTTGACACCCTTTTATAACCACTATTAGCAATAATGACCTGGTGACATCATTTTGACATCAATGACAACCTATGCTCAACAATCTCCCTCTTTGCCATTAATGGTAAACAACAAAATGTTGGGGCCGCCAAAACACCCCTGAATGAATAAGTCTAAATGATTTTTCTATTGTAGCATTTACTCCCCTTGTGAAAGATATGATATTATGAGATAGTTATTCTTTCTTAGCACTCTCTCCTTAATTTAGCATTTTCTCAATTCAAGATAGTTATTCTTTTTGAGCAATTCAACATTTTTCAGAACTCTCTCCCTC
This sequence comes from Sequoia sempervirens, assembly GCA_007258455.2. Taxonomy (NCBI): domain Eukaryota; kingdom Viridiplantae; phylum Streptophyta; class Pinopsida; order Cupressales; family Cupressaceae; genus Sequoia; species Sequoia sempervirens. The sequence continues at coordinate 12,461 of VDFB02269045.1, read as the reverse complement.
TTTGACATCAATGGCAAATGATCAACATCCCAAGTTGGTACACTGCAACATCTGAAACATTATTTCTTGGATAGACTCCCACTGAGTCTAAGCACCACTACTTCTAAAAACACTCCACAAAAGCACCAACCCTTCTTGTGGTAGGGAGAGAAAGCTCCCCCTCACCTTGTACCTTCCTCTTGAATCAAGAGGAGGAAGTAACAACTCCCAACTTCTAACAGAGAAACTCAAATGTCTCCTTAGGAAGTGGCTTCATGAATATATCTACAACTTGCTCCTTTGGATCCACATATTCCAATCTAACTTATTTCTATGCAACTTTCTCTCTCAAGAAATGATACTTGATTGAAATGTTTTTTGTTCTTGAGTGCATCACCAGATTCTTTGAAAATTTTATTGCACTTATGTTATCACAAAGAATATTGATAGGATCTTTAAATGCAACCCTCATCTCCTTCAAGTTATGCTTCATCCAAAGCACCTAAGTGTAGCATGATATTGCAACAATCTATTTTTCTTTTTTTGTGGATAAAGAAATTGATTCCTACTTCTTACTCAACTAGGACACCAAACTATCTTCAAGGAAGAATGCACTGCCACTTGTGTTATTTTGATCATCCACACAACCTACCCATTCCACATCTATGTATGCAATAAGAGTGAATTTTTCACTCTTTGGATATCAAATACAAAAACCTTCAATAGCCTTCAAATACTTGAATATCCTCTTCATTACCTTTATATGAGTTTCTTTAGGTGTTGCCTAAAATTTGGGAACCATTTTGACTGCCTGCATTATATTTGGTATGGATGTCACATATAAAAAACCGCCAACATAGACTTGTACAGAGTTGTTATGTGGAGCCTAATCAAACTCGGAGGTTAAATTTTCCCCACTTTTATCAGCATAGTTTCCCCCCAAATTATTTAACGAGGATCTGGGTGCAGCACCCCCAAGACGGGGTCAAGGGGCAGCACCTATTGTGGGGTCCAGGGGCAACGCACCAGGCACATCCCCTATTGTGATACAAGGTAGGGTCGAGGGGCAACGCCTCTAAAACCGCTCATGATTTTTATTATTTTATAAAGGTGTCAGGCATTATTTTTTTCTATTAGCCGACATAAAAAACCCTATTTTATAACCAACATAAGTCTTGATAAAAAGTTAAGGGTTAGGGTTTTCGTTGACATTGTATTGTAGCATTTGCAATGGTATTGAGTTGTAGGGATTATTGGTTGTAATCGGTTTTATTTACTGGATAATAATATTGGACTCTCTGTTGGTGAACGTAACCCAAGTTTGGGTGAACCACGTTAAATATAATCTCTTGCTATTATTATTTCTATGTTTTTCATTCCTTTGTTTAATCTTTATTTACATTTAATTGATATTTTCTACATGCAATTCCTAACAAGAGTTTGATATGCCAAAGCATAATCATGATCCCTACTCAACTTACACCCAATAACCATAGTTGCAACAATTTTGTAATCTTCCATCCTAAACCTACTTATCATCTCCTTTATGTATTTAAGTTGTGAAATAAAAACCCCTTTGTCTTATTGAACAACTTGCAACCCCAAGAAGAAAGATAATTCTCCTAATATAGACATCTCAAATTCATTATGCATAGCCTTTTGAAATTTTTTGCACATTTCTTCATTACTGCCTCAAAAAATGATGTCATCAACATAAACCACAACTATCAATATTTGTTCTCCTTTTGTTTTTGTAGACATCCAAATTTGACCACTTCCACATGGTCAAAGTTGTCTCCTTAATCATCCCTTTGCTCATTTAAAATCGTCCTCTTTGCTGGTATTAATTAAATCACTCATTTAATTAATATCTTATGTCTTCCACAAGGTTTCCCAAAGTATTTAATTTAATAAATATTTTTCCCCTCTTTCTTCTCTAAATTAAATAAATGCATCACTTTATTTAATTTAGTCATATTGTCTTTTGCAATTTTAAATTTATTTTTAAATTCCTTATTTTCTCTCTCATTGTCACATCCTCCAACTTTTGCAAGTTGGCCCCTAATCCCTCTTAGCAATCTAACCCTCTTTCTTAGTCATAATTAATTTATGATTAAGGTGTGCACACCCCTAATCATCATTAGGGTCCCATCCTCCATAATTTCCCACTTGCCTCTAATGTGTCATTAATTAGTCTAATCAAGTACTTGCACAACCTTAATCACTTAATTAGGTCATTCATAATCCCCATGTCATTTATGGAATGTGTCCTTAGTCAACTTTATTAAAAGATTTCTCTTTTTGAATAAGCCACTCCATTCCCCATGTGAATTTTTAATTCACATTTAATCCTCCAATGCATTTAAAGGAATTTTAAATTCCTTCTCTCATCCCCATGAGAATATTTGAGGAATTTTTAATTTCCCACATGTCATCTCACCCACATGGGGACAAGGACCTCCTTTATGAAGAGATCTTGTCCAATCTCAAGGTACTATGTAGTACCTCCATGTCATGTACTATTCTTCCACCTCATGTACACATCATCCCTTTTGAACCATATCATATGCCACATGTCAAGATGTGAGGGCTTGTGAGTTCTCAACTCACCTTAGCTCTACATCTTAATCTTGGTGGCTCAATATTGACCATCCATTCCCCTAGAGAATTCCAAATTCTCTATAAATACCCCCTTTTTTCTCTCATTTTGCGGGAGATCATGCATTGTAGCCAAACTTTTGCAAAAAAAATTAAGAATTCATACTTAGCCATTTTTAAACTTGCATCCATTATCATATCATCACCTAGCTTACATCTTGTGTCATCCAAGGAGCATACACATCAAAGATCAAACGGCCAACCAAAGGATCGATTCGAGACAAGGTAAAACGTTCCATTTGTTGTCTTTATTTTTCATTGAATCCAACTAGGCTAATCTTGAGGTGTAGGTTGTTTTTAGGGTTATTTTCACTCCTTTGTTTGCCGCTCGTATTCTAGCACCTATATTCGACCTATCACATTAATGGCACACTCGGTGGGACCCACAAACAAGTCTCTTATTTTCACATTTGTTATTTTTTTAACTTTTTGCAGGGACAGGTTACAAAGGGGTGGACCCGACCTACAAAGGGGCAGATTTGACCTTTTCGAGGCGAACCTGACCTAACAGACAGGTGGACCCATCCTCCATAGGTGGACTCGTTCTCCATAGGCAGACCCGTCCTCCACAGGCGGACCTGACCTCACAGATAGCCGAATTTTCCCTCACAGACAGCCAGATTTTCCCCAAACAACTTTCTTCAAAAGGTAAAATTTTAGTTTTTTAGCAATTTTTTGGCTTTTTTAAGAGTTCTTAACCCCTAATTTAGGAACATAGTTAACTAGGAGGGGTCAATAAACTTTTTTTTCCATGTTTTTGGGTGAGCTATTTGACTTATCCAATCCCCTTGCGTCATTCGGTGATCCTGGGTGACAAGAAATCGTAGCTTACCACGTCTTTTGAATCCACCCTTTTTGTTTTTCTTAGCAGGACCTACTTGGGGATTTCATCACTCCAAGGGACAATTCCAATGACACATACCAATGGGGTATATAAAGGGGGGAGAGCAAAAACTGTACCCCAATCCAACCACGTTGTAATTGGCGAAGCATCGGGATGATGTGAAGAGTTGGTCTGAGCCTTTTATGTTCCCGACTCACACTTGTAACAGGTTGGTGTTCACAGTTTGGGCCTCATGTACCGAGTGTATATTAAGGACTCCCTAGTAACCATGTGCATCCTAGATTAGATGATTTTGTCGACCATACCCGTCCTACTAGACTTAGGCTTGTGCTGTCTAAATTATTTTTTTGTATGAAACCAATGATTGTCTGAGTTGCTTCACTTAGCCATATCCTTTTTCATTGATGATTGTTGCATTTTGAGTCCTTTGTCTTAGTCTCCTTGTCAAAAGTAAAGTCAAACTAGCAGACAGGCGGACTCGCCCTCCTTGGGTGGACTTGACCTTCTTCGCAGGCGGACCTGACCTCTACACAGTTGGATTTGCCCTTTGGAAAATTTTTTGCTCCTTGGGCAGACTTGACCCACCCAGGGGCGGATTGACTAGTTGACCAGCCCTTTTAGGCCTTTTTTTGACCTAATTTGATCAGTTTTTGCTCCTTGGGTAGACTTGACCCACCTAGGGGTGGATTTGACCAGTTGACCAGCCCTTGCAGGCCTATTTTTGACCTAATTTGATTAGTTTTTGCTCCTTGGGCGGACCTGACCCACCCAGGGGCCGATTTGACCAGTTGACCAACACTTTTAGGCCTATTTTTGACCTAATTTGATAAGTTTTTGCTCCTTGGGTAGACCTGACCCACCTAGGGGTGGATTTGACCAGTTGACTAGCCCTGTCAAGCCTATTTTTAACCTAATTTCATCAGTTTTTGCTCCTTAGGCAGACCTAACCCACCCAGGGGTGGATTTGACCAATTGACCAGCCCTGTCAGACCTGTTTTTGACCTAATTTGATCATTTTTTCTCCTTGGGAAAACTTTCCCTTCACAGGGGCAGACCTGACCCTTGACCAGTCAACTTTTTCACCCGCTTCATTGTTCAGAACCCTCGTTTCACCATCTCGATACCTAGTCTCCCTGTCTCGAATATCTGCACACCCATTTTAGGAATCTATTTTCCATCCTAAAACGTTCATCCCCTCAGCTCATGCATCCATTCACTCATTCAGAACCCATGTTCTGATTATCGTGTCCACATTTCAGACTATCGGTATCCCATTGAAACCTCATTAGAGCAGTTGTCCAAATTGACCTAGGTGTTCATCTCTAATCGTCATCCATTCAAACAACTTCAGATCGTCATCCATCCTAAGTCGTTCATCCTTATCGGCCCAATCAATCCACTTCTATCTAAAGTTGGATTCGGCGCCATTATCATACATTGCCCCTTTAATCGATTAATCAACACCTAGCGTTACTAAGGATCACTCTTAAACTTAGTTTTAGATTCCGATCACTATCATTCATCCTAATCAATCATCAATCCAAATCGAATCAGATCGACTCATTATATGTCAATCAATCCAATCCACTTCGATCGAATCGAACCAATCCTATCAAAGCCCCATCCACGTCGACTAATCAATCATGAAATCAAATCGATCCTTTCATCGCCGAGGTCATTATAGCATCCTAGTCCATCATATCATCTTGCATGCCCATTCAGACTCAGTCACAAATAAGGAGAATGGTCAAACAAAATTTTTAGCCAAACATCCCTCAAGATCTAAACAACGCAGCTAATGCCTCACAAGACCCTAATAACAGTGCGAACATCCTTTGGGATCTGCACAACGGTACATCATCACAATCCAATATCGATGGTCAAAAAACATCACCTCCCGGGGATGAAAACATGGTCATTCAACCTGAAGTCACATTCGAGGAACACTTTAGTAACCCGGTCAATGTGCAAATGACGGATCGCCTTTTGGAAAAACATGGGGAAGAAATCTTGGCTCACTTGATTGAAAAAGGTGTCAAGATGCCATCTGGTATCAACCTATCCAATCATAGTGGATCTACACCTCACATACCCCAAGGGTCACATAATGCACCAAGTAGTTCACACGTCCCCATTGTTCCTCCTGTAGAAGGTTGGCATCAACCTGAATTCGGAAATGTTGTTTTGTACCCCCTTGGCAATCCCCCACAGCCCACAATCTCAATCACAGGGGCTCCCAAAATCACCGACCCCAACAATCCTTTTGCCTTTGGCATGCCACAAAATGTCTAGCAACCACAACCATTAATGCTAACGGTGCCATCCCCTTCAAATCCACCTCCCGTCAACACTGGGGGCAACCCTTTCACTGCATTGCCTCCACCTTCTAGGGGCATAAACCAACCATCGCCTTCATATGCATCCCCACAACCTCCTCATTCTAATTTACCACCTCCGCAAGTTCCCTTTGGTACCCAACAACCTCCCTTGCAAAATCCCCTCACATTATTTCAGCTGCCCCAACAACAACAACCACTATATAACTCGTCGATCTCCTCGCAACAACCACCATACCAACCCCAAAAAAATCTGTCCCAACCTTCCACTCAAACTATATCTTCGTTCCTCGCATCCATCCTATGACCATGAGCTCAAACACAATACAACATCCCGTCTTGGCCCACACAACATCCCACATCACAACCACAACCCCCACAACATCATTATCACCAACAGCAGTCCCAGCAGCAACCACTCTATGCAGCCTCACAAAAATCACAACAATATCCTCCACACCAATAGGTCAATCTGCAACATCACATCTCAGCTCCTCAGCAGCCTGCCTCTCATTTTTTTCAAATGAACCCATACTATGCCTCACAGCCACAACCCACGTATCACCAAAATCCCCTGGCATATCAACAAGGGGTATCATCATCCCACTATCAGAATCCATACCTCAACAATCCAATACTCCCTTAACAGGATCCTTTATCATCCTACTATCCATATCCATCCAACCTGCCACCCGTCAACTCAGATCTGTTGGAAATCAAGGCCGCTCTGAAAGATCTTCAAGTTGGGACTGGCAAACAATCATTCAAATTTGAGGACATGTCCATATCCATTTGATCCCTCCATCTCATTGATCCCCTTCCCTAAACATTTTGAAATGCCAAAGTTTGAAAAATACAGGGGGAACAAAGATCCTAAGGCCCACTTGCAAGAGTTCTACTCCCAATGTCAGGAAGTTATGCACAACGACAATTATCTCTTGCATCTGTTCCCATGGAGCCTGACGGACAATGCCCTAGAATGGTTCATGGGCCTCGAACGAGGGTCCATAAAATCTTTTGTGGATCTGTCAAAAAAATTTGTCTCCTACTTCTCCTTCAATTTGGAGGACACTGACACCTTAGATCTCCTCAAAGAGAAACAACGTGAGGGAGAAACCTTTTCTAGCTACCTTCAAAGGTGGCGTACGCTAGCCATCCAAATGAAAACCTCTCTAAAATAGAAGGACATGATCACTCTCTTCATGGAGAATTCTCATCCCGACATGGCTCATAACTTCATATTACATTGTGTCACCACTTTCGCAAAGATAGTGGAAAAGGGACCTATCCTTGAACGTGCTCTTATTGCCAAGGGACACATCAAAATACATAGCCATGATAAAGAAAGGTCATTTGGAGATAAACCACAATTTTGGAACAAGAACAAGAACACAGTGAATGATAGCGTGATTAATACTAAACACGTCTAAGTGGTGAATACATCCCAAAGACAACAAGCATTTGTACCTAACGCCATATCTGTACCACAGGGGGCACCCCGTCCTCCTCAAAAGTCAAATCAAAACAGCCAGGGGAACACTAAATGTCAATATGCTCAACTAGGAGAACCCTTGAGTGTCGTCTTCAATAAGTTATTACAGATCAACTATCCAATCACGTATCCTATCACCAAGCCACTAGATGAATCCAAACCTAAGCCTGCTTGGTTTAGGGAAAATGAATATTGCGAGTTCCATAAAATCAAAGGACACTCTTTGAATAAGTGTCAGGGTCTCAAAAACTATGTCCAAGATCTTATTAATCGAGGAGATATCAAAGTCGACACTAGTCCAGCCTCATCATCTAATGCTCAATTACAAATATATCAAAATGCCTTTCCAAACCATAATCAAGGCACAAGCACCTCCACCAGCAATCCCCAAGGCAACAGTACAAATAACATAAGTTACAACAATGTCCCTCTCAATTACGAGGGCATTATTCATTACATTGAGTAGGTAGAACCCCGTGTATCTATGATACATGTTAAAGCCAAGGACCCCTAGTGTGTTGTTATGACACAATGAGCCCACATCACTGTCCCTGTAGCCTCCACATCTGCCCAACTTAGTCCTAGAAACTCACATTACAACATTTTGGATCACTTAGGGAAGACTCCTACTCAAATCTCAATCTTGGATCTGCTTAAGTCTTCTCCTGTTCATCAAGAAATCCTCAATAGAGCCTTATAGGAAACCCATGTACCTACTGACATCGACCCTACATGATTCTAAGCTTTGGTAGGGAATTTGGCTTTATCTTATCAACTACACTTCAGCTAGAATGATATGCCAAATATCGATACCAATCATAATCACCCCTTACATATCAAGGTCTTGGTAGCCCGTCATAAAGTAAAAAGGGTCTTGGTAGATAATGGCTCCACCCTCAATCTATGTACTTTGAAATTCATAAAATAGATGGGGTACACTCAAGCAGACTTAAGTAATCAGATCATCATGATCAAGGCCTATGATAATACAGAGAGGAATTCATAAGGAATTATCAGTCTTCCTATTCAGATTGGGCCTGTGGTTCAGTACACTACCTGTCATGTCCTTAATTTGGACTTACCATATAACCTCCTCTTGGGCCGCCCATGGCTCCACGCTATGCAAGTTGTCCCCTCCACCTACCATCAGTGCTTAAAATTCCTGATTAATGGACAAGAGGTTACCATTTATGCTGACCCCCAACCATTCGAGTATTGTTGTGCTTTAGAGACATCCTTTCCCCATTTACATTATTGTCCTGGGGTTGAAATGGGGGCATCTCAGTCATCATCTGCTAATCCACCCTCCACCACTACAACCACTCCATCTTCCACCACCAATCCCACAATCACCAAAGTCCAGATCATTGACAAGGGGTGTGGTGAATACAAAATGCATACTGCCCTTAACGTAGCGACCATGCCACCATCACCACACGAGTAGGGCCAACCTCCACATGCTACTCCAAAGGAAGACAAAACTATCACCTTCAGTGCGAAAAACATTCCTACTACCACTTTCAAGTCCCCAAGTATCAAGACTGATGCACCAGAAGAAGATATAAGTCAATGGGTGTACTGGGAGGAACCCCAACCAAATCCTCCTCTAAAGGAATATTTTTAGGAAGTGTATCCTTAGTCAGCTAAGTTCGCAAAAAAGTATAACTACCAAGGTAGGGGCTTAGGAAAAGAAGAACAAGGGCAGTTGCAACCTATTGATACACCAAAGCTACCAAAGAATACAGGAATCGGATATGACAAAAAGCAGAAAGGCCCTGCAACATCGTCTAATACCTCCAATAGTGTCGCCATGGATGATGGCTCATTGGAAGACATACCCGAGGAGGAATCCATCATACATGCATACGATGGCGTTGATCACACTGACCTATCATCCATGTTTGAATGTATATCTATCTATACCATCAGCCTACCCCTTCGTCACCCTGAGCTCATTGATTGGGACCTACGTGATAGCACACCAGTCAATATGTCTACGGATATATATGTCAACCTCATGGGATTGGGGGAGGATGAACACTCCAGTCGCAAAAGCAAGAACAAGAAAGATAATAAGTGGTCATCTAGTGAAAACCTCCCCGAGGCACTTCTTGACCTTGAAAAAGTAAAAATAAAGGATGCATCCAATGGCGAAAACCTTGAAGAGGCGTCGGACAATGGATATGTTCATCTTCCCCTTGTGGGAACTCAATTATCCACACGGTCATCCATCATAATTGAAGAAACTCAAGAAGTTAATCTAGGTACTGTGGGCAATCCTAAGATCACCTGTGTAGCTAAGTCACTCTCAGAACAAAAGTATCTAGTCATCATGTAGCTACTCCAAGAGGGAATCATTAACTTTGCTTGGTCATAATCAGACATGCCAGGCTTGGACCCCACTTTAGTGGTTCATCACCTAGAGATTCGTCCTAATGCAAGGCTTGTCAAATAGAAGCTCTGCAAGATGCATCCACATGTAGCATTGTTAGTCAAGAAGGAATTGGAGAAGTTACTAGATGCAGGTTTTATCAGACCGATTGACTACTCTGAATGGATCTCCAATATAGTACCACTTGCCAAACCAAATGGGGACATTTGGATCTGTATAGACTTTAGAGATCTTAACAAGGCCTACCCAAAAGATGGCTTCCCTCTGCCAAACATTGACATGTTGGTCGACCTCACGATAGGACATGAGATGTTGTCCCTTATGGATGGTTTCTCGGGTTATAATTAGATTCGAATTGCACCAGAGGACCAACACAAGACTGCTTTCACAACACCGTGGGGCACTTTATGTTATAATGTTATGCCCTTTGGTCTCAAAAATGCGGGGGCAATATATTAGAGGGCGATGACAGTCATCTTCCATGACCTCATCCATATCATCATGGAAGATTATGTTGATGACTTGTTAGGAAAATCCAGAACCCGAGTAGAACATCCTATCGTCTTGAAAAAGATCTTTGAACGGTTGGAGCACTACAAGTGGTGACTAAATCCCAAAAAGTGTGCCTTTGGAGTCACATCGGAAAACTATTGGGTTTCATAGTCTCTCGAAGGGGTATTGAAGTTGATCCTACCAAGGTGAAGGCTATCTTGGATATGCCACCCCTGCGCAATTTGAAACAATTAAGGAGCCTCCAAGGGAAGATACAATCCATCCATTGGTTCATAGCCCAGCTCATGGACAAGTGTCAGCCATTTACCCATCTTCTGAAAATGGACTCCACCTTCTTATGGAACCAATAGTGTCAGGCAGGTTTTGATAAGATCAAGGAATACCTAGCTCATCCACCAATCTTGATGCCACCCATTCTGAGAAAACCCCTCCTACTTTATATCTCTGCCACTTCAGTCGCACTGGGGGCATTGTTGGCACAACATGATGAGTCATCAAAAGAAAGAGCGATCTACTACATTAGTTGGACATTGGTTGGATATGAATTAAACTACTCTCCCATGGAAAATTCTTGCCTCGCACTGGTCTTCAACACACAAAAGTTCTGACATTACATGCTCAGCCATCCCATCAAATTAATTGCTAAGATTGATCCACTCAAGTACCTGTTATCCAAAACCACTTTGATGGGTTGGATGGCCAAGTGGGTCATGCTCCTAAGTGAATATGACATAGAATATGTGGAGCATAAAGCCATCAAGGGGTAGGTCATAGCTGATCAGTTGGCCGAGGCGCCGTTAATAGATGCTTACCCTCTGGACACTAAATTCCCAGACAAAGAAGTTTATACGGTCGTAGAAGCTCCAACGTGGACACTGTATTTTGATGGCTCATACACTCATAATGGGTCAGGCACAAGGATTTTATTAGTCACCCCTCAAGGTGACTACATTCTAAAATCATTCAGGATAGCATTCCCATGTACCAACAACATGGTAGAGTACGAAGCCCTCCTCACCGGCCTCCGAATTGCAAAGTAGTGGCATATCACTCACTTAAAAGTCTTTGGTGATTCATTATTAGTTATCAAGCAAGTTAATGATGAATTCCTCACAAAGGATGATAAGCTGCTACCCTATAAATGCATGGTGGATGATTTCAAGAAATATTTCACCTTCATACAATTTGACCAAATTCCTCAGGTACAAAATAAAGCAGCAGATGCAATGACCAATATCAGTTCCTTGATTGACATGCCGAAAGACTGAACAGAATGTGAGTTCCTTGTCAAACAATTTCTAATCCTAGCATATGATATCCCTGAGACTGATATGGTGTGCGATATCGTAGGTCCCGCCTCCCCCTGGTACCAAGACATATACACCTGTCTCCATGATAATCTTTTACCCCCGGATCTTACATGCAATCAACGAAAATCCTTCATCCATCGCTCTTCTTGATACATCATCATCAGTGATACACTTTATCGTCGTGGGTATGATGGAATCCTCCTTAGATGTCTGAATGAGACTAAAGCCCATACTGCACTAACAGAAGTACATGTTGGTGTTTGCGGGGCTCATTCAAATGGTATGGCTTTGGCCAAAAGGATTCTTCGAGCAGGATATTACTAGCCTACCTTAGAGCATGATGCTTGTGAATTTGTGGAGAAATTATTTCCATGCCAATAACATGCAGACTTGATTCATGCTCCAACACAGGACCTTCAGCCCCTCCTAGCACCATGGCCCTTCTCTCAATCGGGTTTCGACTTGATTGGCAAGATTCACCCACCATCATCCGACGGCCACACATTCATAATCACCACCACTGAATACTTCACTAAGTGGGTGGAAGCAATCCTGCTCTCACAAATCACTGGTATTCAGATCTCAAAGTTCATCCCTTACCATATTCTCTACAGATATGGTATTCCATCCACCATCCTTTCTGATAATGGAAAACCCTTCAAGAATCAAGCCATGAAACACCTCTGTGACACCTTTCATATCCAGCATCGTTGGTCAACGCCTTATTACCCCTAGGGTAATGGTCAGGTATAAGCAACCAACAAGACCCTCATCTGCATCCTTAGAAAGGTTTTCAATAACACTAGTCGAGATTGGCACCTTCATATTCATCCCACCCTCTGGGCATATTGCACTTCCATCTGCACCCCTATGGGAGCTACTCCCTATTCTTTAGTCTATGGCACTGAAGCCATCTTGCCAATTGAAGTTGAGATCC
>VDFB02269044.1:0-32880 GCA_007258455.2 Sequoia sempervirens | reverse complement strand
TTCACTGAGACAACAAACTCCCAAGTACACTAACTCTCTTCACAAAATTGCACTTCTTCGTGATTAATCAATAGTTTCTCTTAACTTCAAAGGCTCTAATATGCATCGTGATGCTCATCCAACGCCTTGCTAAAAATAAAAAATATCATCTAAATACACAATAACAAACTTCCCAGAAATTCTTTTAGTACCTCATTCATGAGCCGCATGAATGTGCTCGGTGCATTGGTTAGCCCAAAAGGCATGACTAACCACTCGTAGAGGCCCTCTTTGGTCTTGAAGGCAATCTTCCATTCATCTCCCTCTCAAATCCAGATCTGGTGATATCCACTCTTCAGATCAATCTTTGTGAAGTACTGAGCTCCACTCAAACAGTCCATCAGGTCATCCATCCTTGGCAGGGGAAATTTGTACTTGATTGTTATCTTATTTATGTCTCAAGAATCTGTACACATCCTCCATTCCCCATCCTTATTTGGTGCTAGTACTACAGGTACTGCACATGGACTTAAACTCTCCCGTATCAAACCCTTTTTCAACAACTCTTGAACTTTTTTGTTCAACTCCTCATTTTCTACTGGAGTCATTCTATGAGCTGCCTTATTTGGCAAACTGGCTCTAGGAATCAAGTCAATCTGATGACTGATCTTCCTTATTGGTGGTAAACCCTAAGGTACATTATTAGAAACAATATCTTGAAACTTATCCAACATCCCAGAAACTTCTTCTGAAACCTTCTCACTATCCTCCTTACTCACTCTAGGAATCAATACATAACACACATGCTCATGCTTCATACCTTCTAAAAATTTTCTTCCATCTACATAACAAATTCTAGCACTAATGCATACCTTTTCTTTGGTCTCCTTCAGGGGCTTCAACTTGTGACGAACCCCATCCTTTGTCAAGGAATAAGTGTTTGCATGGCCATCATGTATAGCTTGCCTATTGAACTGCCACGGCCTCCCCAACAACATGTGACATGCATCCATGGGGATGATATCACACAGAGGTACTTATCATGGTAGCTCCTTATCTTGAACTCTTTACTAGGCATTGCTCATTGACCAAAACTTTGTGGTCTTCTCTCAAGAACCAGGCAATTCAATACTTGATGTGGTGCCTCTTCCTCTTCAAATTTCCTAACTTTGTGACCATCTCTTCTGACACCAGATTATCGGTGCTCCCACCGTCAATAATGACATCACAACATTTTCCTTCACACTTGCACCTTGTGTGAAACAGATTCTTCCTCTGTTTTGGTTCCTTTTCCTCAGTCACCAGGGCTCTCCTAATCACTAGGGCTTCTCCCCTTTTAGCATCATCAGAATGTTCAGATTGGGCCTCCCCATCTGCATGCGCAACCCTTTCATGACCTTCTAGCCTTTTGTCTACCCTTCCTTGCTGTTGTGGACATTCATAGGCTCGATGCCCTTCTTCACCACATTGGAAACACATTATTTTGAAACCACCTCTTCCAGATCCTTGTCCATATCTCCCTTGTCCTCTACCTCTTTGATCACCACTATTTTAATCACGAGGGCGGTAGAAGTTGTCATTCCTTTGGCTTCAGCTGGTACCCACATCTTCACTTTTCTTTTCATCATCATTTCGGCTTCCTGAAGGTCTTCCACTACCCCTTCCACTTTGGCCTCCTCATCCTTTTTGCTTGCCATCAAATCTTTTGTTAAACTTCTCTTCCACCTTCAGAGAAAACTAATACACATCCTTAATGGTAGTCATTTTGACTACGCTTAACTCCTCCTAAATGCTCGGTCGTAACCCATTAAGATATCAGGCTACTGTAACGCCCCGCCGTGCGAACCCCAAAGGACAATAACACAATAATTACAGCACAATTTTTTTTAAAATAAATAAATAAACATAACATACATGTAATACACATTAATGCATAACATGAATTAAATAGATTCATTAACACATACATCCCTTGGGGTACATGAAGAGTCATTACACAACTTATATCCATACAACATCAATAAAGAATAAAATCCAAAGATATAATCACCAACAATAAATATACATGAAAAATTCATTGATAAGAAGCCATCTGCACATAAATACAACATATGCATGATTAACATAACACATTGAATAACAACTACCATGGTCAATATCCACACCAAATTTAACATTTCATTACAGTACAATGTTTAAGAAGTACAATGATACAAGAGTGTTCCAAACGTGAATGGAAACCATACACAAGATACCATGATACAAATATTTAGAGAAATACAAGTATCAAAACTGGCTCCAAGATAGATACAACTCTGGAGTCGCTGCAATAGCACCAATCCGCACCTCTCAATCCTCGACTGGGGACCCAATGAGGTGCATAGCATGTTCCACCCGACCATGTGAGTCCGAAGACCCACCCCCCATGCTAGGAGCTAACAAGAAAGAGACCTCAACCAAGAACATTCAAACATGGAACCACAAGACTCAACAACATACCAAGGTATCATAACACTCAGGAATTAAAATGACATAATCAACCACATCCAAGAGTCATAAATCTCATCACATAATTCAAGGCAATAGCCAGTAAACAAGGAACCAAAGGAAGATCATAAAACACTTCCAATCACAATTCTGAATCACAATGATACAATACAATAACATCATATTACAGTACCATAAGAGTACAAGGTCATAAGTCAAATATCAATGAGATCATACAAGACCACAAAGTACACCAAAGATAAAATAGGGTAAAACCATAAATCATTACAAACAACTATATTTCATCAATACAAGACAAAGAACCACTTCCAGAGGATTTCGAAAGAAGCAACATAATAAGGAGTGTTAGAGGAGAGTGTCATCGCATGGCTTACATGGATTATCCAGACTACTACTAAAGCAAGGCGCCGCCTCCGTCTACTGACGAATTATCCAGACTAAAACCAAGCGCTAGGAGCCGCCTCCATCTATGGTTATCCAGACTACCTATTTCAAGGCGCCGCCCCATAGGGTTGCTCATGCGGATCCGTTACCCTTCGCGAAGACAAGGCAACGAACATGCCAACCACGGCCTTCTCAATCCCCTTTAGTCTGTGGTAGCACTCAAAGGCGGATGAGGCATCAATTATCTTTTTAATGTGATTCTACCCACCCCCTAATTAATTATTTAAATTATCACTTATTAATTTCACTCTAACGAGGGCTATCTTGGCGCCACTTTGTGCGCCGACCACCCACTTAGAGCCACTCCCACTCTAGACACTCAAAACATAAAAAACCAAATCCAAGGGTTGTACAACATAACAAGTATGGTAGATCACAACAGAGAAACATGCAAGGCATCACCCATCTTGCCATAAATACATAATCAAAATCTCAACGATTCATGTACAACCCTTTTCAAAAACATGAAACCAAAACACTTGCCACAACAAGGGCACGTAAAAGGAGGAACACTAACCAATAGTAAAATAAACCTCTGGAAGATTCTCATAAAGTTACACTAGGGTTTCCCCACGAAAATCTGACAACAATAAAAAACAAAACCTTGAAGAACTATTTTCAATTCAATTATAATGAGCAAATACACCAAAATAAGATCCACAACTCCATTCAACAACACCAACAACTTTGATACGAACTAAATCGGGAATCCAAGGGAAACCTCTATTTTCTCCTCTCAGAATACCCATACTTCAAAGAACCTTTCAATTTGACTCATCAAGAAGAACCATCAATTATGACAAAGTTAACATTAACCAACAAAGCAACATACATTAATTGAGAGAACATTCCCAACTCAAAATCTACTCACGAAAAGTCACATCGAAAGAATCCATAAAACCACACAAAGAAGGCTTCGTCAACCCCCACCACAATAAAAGTGCAATCCACACATCAACAAAATCGCTCAACATCCAAAAGCCACCAACTAGATGTTCCACGGGAGACCTCAATTTTCTCCACACAAGAACCCCTTACAGTGGCACAAAAATTACATTCATATAACTAACAACATGATAATGATAACAACTATCTAATCACATTCTCAATTAAAAGAAACCAACAATATCAAGGTTCTAATAAGTATCCATATAAGACAACATTTATTAGAAACTCGGACCATCATAAAGTAATCCCCTGATCAACAATCCAAGAGAATTTAATTAGAAAAGAAGTCTGAATTCAAGAACAATTTATTCCAACGTTTATGCAAGTTTATAAAACTACCAGAATGAAGACAAATAAAGTTTACCTCAATACTTAACCATGACTTAAAGGTAACGATTAATTCTAGCATACACAATTCCTCAATGAAAGAGTTATTACAACCACCAATTATAAGACTACCAAATACAACCATAAACCAAACTCCCAAAAAAAATCAATATACTAATTCCCTTCTACACATTACTCCCTTGCTTAATCAATTTATCGTGACCACAAAATTAAGTAACTAACAAAATGCAACTTATGTCCCAACCACAAATATATATATATATTTTCTTTCTTAAAACTACTATTCTAATATGACAATTACCAAGTGTAAACTCCTAGTATACTACAAACATTCACGGATAAATTTAACCACTAACAGTAACAAAGGAAACATTATATTTATCCTATCCAAAATAAGCACACTTAATTGAAAGGAGCCTAAAGCTATCCAAACGTATATTTACCTTTAAAAATTTCTCCTTAAATTACCATTCAAATATCCTTTTTAGGGTACTCTCAAAACAAATCGACTTACATTATATTTATGCTCTTATGATGTAGTTATATAAAATATTTTAAACTTTTATTTATATTTCACATCATTATAATTTTTCTATTCTTCTTATTATTACTACTATTTTCTTTTATTCTAATTTAGGATTTATAACCATTCCTATTACTATATACATTATATAAATATAATGAGCCAATTAATACTCTAATTGTGTTTTAGAAAGATAATCAATCTCATGAACACTACACTACTATTCCAAACATAGATCTATAGCATATCTTATCATGCTCTAAACATGAACTAATACATATCTTCACATATAATTTAAAAATAAATGTTTTCCAATACACACATAGACACAGGTAGATATACACATCTACAACTCAGATTTATAATATTAAAGCTTTGGACAAATATCACTTAAACTAATTATACAAACCGTTAGTCCGCTGCCTTGCATGTATGCAAATAGAAATTGATTTAATCATGCTAAAGTTTCTAAAGATTAAAATAAAACTCTAGATAAGATTAAGGATATGAATTCGCGCCATACAAACAACAATTTACAGAGTGAAGATAACATAAACATAGTATAAACAATTTTAGAGCCATACAAATAGAAATACGCGCCAAGAGAGATTATATCATGCAAAAGTTTTGGGGAATTCTATAAACCCAAGATAAAGTTAATAAGGGAGAATTCAGATATTCCCAAGGTAATTCTACAGTCTGCTAATAGGTTAGGATATAGGAAACGTAGCGATGGATACAAAGTAAATAAGTGAGCCACACTTCCACTAAGATAAAATGGATATAGTTGCAAAAATAAGAGAGAGAGAGAGAGAGGCCATCGAAACTAAGGGACTTCTAACTTAAGACAGGGCTGATTCCTTCTTATCACAAGCAAAACTAAAACTGAAACATTTAATATATACAAAAATATAATACTATATCCGTGACAAAAAGGTTAATGATAAGAAGAAATGAGGAGACTATGTATTGATGAATGTGGAATAATGGTGATGGGCGCGACTCTTTTAAATTGCTCCAACTTTAAAACAAAGTTATGGACAAAAGCACAAAACAGGAATGTTTAAGGTCAACCAACTTTTCAAACTGCATAAGGAGAATGTTGATAAAAGAGAAAAAGAAAACAAAATTTAAAATAGGTGATTGGATATCGACACACTTGACAAAAGAGAGGTTTCTCAAATGAACCTACAACAAACAGAAAAAGATTGGTCCCTGTTGAATCTCCAGGCAATTTTCTGAGAATGTATATGATATGGAACTATTGGAAGGCAATAATATCTCTTCAATCTTAAATGTAGCAATACCAGACTGTGTGAAGGAGCTCATCTAAGCACTGTATCCAATAATATCAATTTTTCTCAGCTTCGACTGAAAGGAGGTAACTGACAAGGGGTTTGAAATATTGCGCAGACCAAGAGAATTAAATAATCTGCTCATTGGTCCTCAATTTCTTCGCTTGAACAATCTGCTCATTGACGGCATCAGAGAAGACACACGAACCAAGCTTCCTCCGAGTTTGGGATGGTTACGGTTGCAAAGGCGTGAGAAGCCAGTCTTGCGGATAACATTTGGGATTTTGTTACTAAAATCTGATGGTTTATTTAATTCTATACACCCTAAGCGTTGCGGCTGTGACAGGTGGCCAAGCAAATTAGAAAGTGAATATTGGAATTTGGAAATATCGCCATCTACTCGCATTATTATTAAATTTTACTCGCTATCCTCACAACAGAAAGGAAGGAGAAAGGTGAGGTGCAATTACGTGACTTACGAGAAAGAGAATTAATGTACCACTATTTTTATTTTTTTTTAAACCCTAATTTTGTTTGCTGGCGAGTTTTCCAGAGACGTGCTCAGGATTGAAGTTGGCCGAAACAGAAATATATATTTATATATATTTTAATGACTCACCTTCGGGTTTCAAACTACATCAATATCCAAAAGAAGGCAGTTCCATTAAGTGTTATCTCCAGAATTCAAAAAAAACTATTCAAACGCGGTAATGAATATCCCAGAAGAGTACCAAAATGAAATGGACCAGCACAACCAAAATTACTGATCACAGAGATAACTGGGTAAATTTAATTCCATACATCAAAATTTAGGTTTAACGCAAATCTATTAACCATAAATTTATAAAATAAATGACAAAGCAATCAGATATTAACCATGAATTTATAAAAGAAATGACAAAGCAATCAGAAAATTCTTTTTCTTTCACCATGCCAAAACTTTTTGCTACCATATGGCAATTCTTTTTTTATGCATAACCAGACACCACAACCATTGAAAACTTTTGTTTTTTAAGGTATAACGTATAATCATAGAAAATATCACACTTATCTTATGGCGTCGCTGGTGGGGATGACTACGATAGAAGCGATGCTCCAACACAGGTGACCCGAGCCCTCACTGTGCAATAAGGAATCGCAGATAACCGCCTTATCAAACGATAATCAAACTTTCCAGAGATATCCTAATGTCCATCCCCCTTTTCACCGTCTTCGCCAAGATCTAAATATACTACCGAAGGTGCCCCTTCAAATCCTAACTGAATGACTTTTCACATTCTCATAACCGAATCTTCAAATTGGAATTAATATTTCTTTGCGTGTTTATTATTTATTTCACACAGAGGTAATAATAAATTCTCATTTTATTTTATTTCATTTATTTATTTACTTGATTACGATATTCGAGTTTGGTTTATTTAATTCATTTTAACCACTAATAATATTTTATTAAAATTTATTTCATCACATTCTTTACCATATTAACATTATTATCTTATCCATTATACTTAGATATCAAACTTTTACTGGCTTTTCTCATTTTTTAACCGTCATTCAAACTTAAGTGAAATTTTAATATTTAATCCTTTATAATATTTTCTCACTTTTACATTTATTAATCAAATTTAATTATTAAATGATAATTATCTTTCCTCATCAATTCTGATTACATTCAATAACAACCAACCAAAGATAATTAAATTAGTGTTTATTAATGAATCTAATTCTTTATTTAATTCCAAATAAAACAAGTAACCCTATAATTAAATTAACCTTATTAATTAAATCCCAGCATAATATTAATGTCATTTCATAACTTTAAAATTAAATTAAATTATAAAATCACCACAACGACATAACATTTCCAATAACAACTACTTACTTGACATTAATGTTGACTGAAACGGAGGGCACTACATCCTCCCCCCTAGGCTTCAACTTACTCCTGGAAGTAGAGCTCAAGCACAAACCATAAACTAACAAAAACATAAGTACATCAACACTACAAGTCAAATCATTCAATTAAACATCATCAAGTAAGCATCAGAAATTCAATAAACCAAAATAAGAAATTGATATCAAAACGAAAGTGGTGACGGGGTTGCAATTAGACCAATTTGTCAAACACTAGGTCAAAAGATGAACTAGGTTGGGAAAACTTTCTTGCTAGTTCCTATTTTCCACATCAAAGCCATCGGGTGTATACAATGCTCGCCCATTCCTAACAATGTAGGTGGAATCGAGACTTAATTCCTGCAATCCTGCATGAAAACAAACATTGTGCACAATACATATATATATCACAAATACATTGTGAGAGGAAATCCCAGCATAGTAGGGCACTCGCGAGTGAGTGATACCACACTGTCCCTCCCACTAACCACACTTAATAGTCGAAACAATTCTAATAACTCGTAAATAGTTTGCTTCTTACTAGTTAAACAATATTCTCATAAGGATGCTAACCATAAACCTAATCCATCTACTATATCACAATGAATTACTACTTGACATTATAAGTACCAATACTTACATATTACAATTACATTACCTTCGTCGCTATGCTTTCTGAAGCCAAGTTCCTGTAAATCAAAAGCTAACATAGAACATTGCTCATTAGTACCAATAATTCAAGTTGCATTTTAACCTCAAGATACTATATTCTGCTAAAAATCATAGAATAATTATCCACCAAACCTCATATTTTTGTTAAAACTCATAATTTTCATCCAAAGAACTCCACATTAACCAGTATTCCACACCAAATCCCACATCAATTTCAACAAAAAAACAAAATTTTACACCTTCACAGATTCAAGAAAACATAATTCACCATTCAAGGACAGCAAAATCACAAATTTCACACAACTTGATATATTCACACACATAAAACACATCACCAAGAAACACATCACACTAAAACTCAAGGGTCCATAGAGCATCTCGACAGAAAGGATATCGGTGCATTGCGCACTACACCGTGGGTCCTATCCTTTCAATCGGTTTCCTACACCACTGACCCAATACCGGTTAACATAAGAAGCTCAGGTTCACAACAATGACAACAGAAAAGTGAAACTCAAGACGCACGGGTCTAAGCGCAAGGTTACATAGTGAGCACATAGTGCCCAGTGTATGAACCTATGCTCTGATACCAATGTTGTAACGCCCCGCCGTGCAAACCCCAAAGGACAATAACACAATAATTAATGTTATCAATTTTTTTTCATTTTTTTTTAAATAAACATAACATACATGTATTTATTAATATTAATTCATAACATGAATTAAATAGATTCATTAACACATACATCCCTTGGGGTACACAAAGAGTCATTACACAACTTAGATCCATACAACATCAATAAAGAATAAAATCCAAAGATATAATCATCAACAATAAATATACATGAAAAATTCATTGATAAGAAGCCATCTGCACATAAATACAACATATGCATGATTAACATAACACATTGAATAACAACTACCATGGTCAATATCCACACCAAGTTTAACATTTCATTACAGTACAATGTTTAAGAAGTACAATGATACAAGAGTGTTCCAAACATGAATGGAAACCATACACAAGATACCATGATACAAATATTTAGAGAAATACAAGTATCAAAACTGGCTCCAAGATAGATACAACTCTGGAGTCGCTGCAATAGCACCAATCCGCACCTCTCGATCCTCGACTGGGGACCCAATGGGGTGCATAGCACGTTCCACCCGACCATGTGAGTCTGAAGACCCACCCCCCGTGCTAGGAGCTAACAAGAAAGAGACCTCAACCAAGAACATCCAAACATGGAACCACAAGACTCAACAACATACCAAGGTATCATAACACTCAGGAATTAAAATGACATAATCAACCACATCCAAGAGTCATAAATCTCATCACATAATTCAAGGCAATAGCCAGTAAACAAGGAACCAAAGGAAGATCATAAAACACTTCCAATCACAATTCTGAATCGCAATGATACAATACAATAACATCATATTACAGTACCATAAGAGTACAAGGTCATAAGTCAAATATCAATGAGATCATACAAGACCACAAAGTACACCAAAGATAAAATAGGGTAAAACCATAAATCATTACAAACAACTATATTTCATCAATACAAGACAAAGAACCACTTCCAGAGGATTTCCAAAGAAACAACATAATAAGGAGTGTTAGAGGAGAGTGTCATCGCATGGCTTACATGGATTATCCAGACTACTACTAACGCAAGGCGCCGCCTCCGTCTACTGACGAATTATCCAGACTAAAACCGAGCGCTAGGAGCCGCCTCCATCTATGGTTATCCAGACTACCTATTTCAAGGCGCCGCCCCATAGGGTTGCTCATGCGGATCCGTTACCCTTCGCGAAGACAAGGCAACGAACATGCCAACCACGGCCTTCTCAATCCCCTTTAGTCTGCGGTAGCACTCAAAGGCGGATGAGGCATCAATTATCTTTTTAATGTGATTCTACCCACCCCCTAATTAATTATTTAAATTATCACTTATTAATTTCACTCTAACGAGGGCTATCCTGGCGCCCCTTTGTGCGCCGACCACCCACTTAGAGCCACTCCCACTCTAGACACTCAAAACATAAAAAACCAAATCCAAGGGTTGTACAACATAACAAGTATGGTAGATCACAACAGAGAAACATGCAAGGCATCACCCATCTTGCCATAAATACATAATCAAAATCTCAACGATTCATGTACAACCCTTTTCAAAAACATGAAACCAAAACACTTGCCACAACAAGGGCACGTAAAAGGAGGAACACTAACCAATAGTAAAATAAACCTCTGGAAGATTCTCATAAAGTTACACTAGGGTTTCCCCACGAAAATCTGACAACAATAAAAAACAAAACCTTGAAGAACTATTTTCAATTCAATTATAATGAGCAAATACACCAAAATAAGATCCACAACTCCATTCAACAACACCAACAACTTTGATACGAACTAAATCGGGAATCCAAGGGAAACCTCTATTTTCTCCTCTCAGAATACCCATACTTCAAAGAACCTTTCAATTTGACACACATCAAGAAGAACCATCAATTATGACAAAGTTAACATTAACCAACAAAGCAACATACATTAATTGAGAGAACATTCCCAACTCAAAATCTACTCACGAAAAGTCACATCGAAAGAATCCATAAAACCACACAAAGAAGGCTTCGTCAACCCCCACCACAATAAAAGTGCAATCCACACATCAACAAAATCGCTCAACATCCAAAAGCCACCAACTAGATGTTCCACGGGAGACCTCAATTTTCTCCACACAAGAACCCCTTACAGTGGCACAAAAATTACATTCATATAACTAACAACATGATAATGATAACAACTATCTAATCACATTCTCAATTAAAAGAAACCAACAATCTCAAGGTTCTAATAAGTATCCATATAAGACAACATTTATTAGAAGCTCGGACCATCATAAAGTAATCCCCTGATCAACAATCCAAGAGAATTTAATTAGAAAAGAAGTCTGAATTCAAGAACAATTTATTCCAACGTTTATGCAAGTTTATAAAACTACCAGAATGAAGACAAATAAAGTTTACCTCAATACTTAACCATGACTTAAAGGTAACGATTAATTCTAGTATACACAATTCCTCAATGAAAGAGTTATTACAACCATCAATTATAAGACTACCAAATACAACCATAAACCGAACTCCCAAAAAAAATCAATATACTAATTCCCTTCTACACATTACTCCCTTGCTTAATCAATTTATCGTGACCACAAAATTAAGTAACTAACAAAATGCAACTTATGTCCCAACCACAAATATATATATATATTTTCTTTCTTAAAACTACTATTCTAATATGACAATTACCAAGTGTAAACTCCTAGTATACTACAAACATTCACGGATAAATTTAACCACTAACAGTAACAAAGGAAACATTATATTTATCCTATCCAAAATAAGCACACTTAATTGAAAGGAGCCTAAAGCTATCCAAACGTATATTTACCTTTAAAAATTTCTCCTTAAATTACCATTCAAATATCCTTTTTAGGGTACTCTCAAAACAAATCGACTTACATTATATTTATGCTCTTATGATGTAGTTATATAAAATATTTTAAACTTTTATTTATATTTCACATCATTATAATTTTTCTATTCTTCTTATTATTACTACTATTTTCTTTTATTCTAATTTAGGATTTATAACCATTCCTATGACTATATACATTATATAAATATAATGAGCCAATTAATACTCTAATTGTGTTTTAGAAAGATAATCAATCTCATGAACACTACACTACTATTCCAAACATAGATCTATAGCATATCTTATCATGCTCTAAACATGAACTAATACATATCTTCACATATAATTTAAAAATAAATGTTTTCCAATACACATATAGACACAGGTAGATATACACATCTACAACTCCAGATTTATAATATTAAAGCTTTGGACAAATATCACTTAAACTAATTATACAAACCGTTAGTCCGCTGCCTTGCATGTATGCAAATATAAATTGATTTAATCATGCTAAAGTTTCTAAAAAAATAAAATTCTAACAATTTACAGAGTGAAGATAACATAAACATAGTATAAACAATTTTAGAGCCATACAAATAGAAATACACGCCAAGAGAGATTATATCATGCAAAAGTTTTGGGGAATTCTATAAACCCAAGATAAAGTTAATAAGGGAGAATTCAGATATTCCCAAGGTAATTCTACAGTCTGCTAATAGGTTAGGATATAGGAAACGTAGCGATGGATACAAAGTAAATAAGTGAGCCACACTTCCACTAAGATAAAATGGATATAGTTGCAAAAATAGAGAGAGAGAGAGAGAGGCCATCGAAACTAAGGGACTTCTAACTTAAGACAGGGCCGATTCCTTCTTATTACAAGAAAAACTAAAACTGAAACATTTAATAGATACAAAAAGATAATACTATATCTGTGACAAAAAGGTTAATGATAAGAAGAAATGAGGAGACTATGTATTGATGAATGCGGAATAATGGTGATGGGCGCAACTCCTTTAAATTGCTCCAACTTTAAAACAAAGTTATGGACAAAAGCACAAAACAAGAATGTTTAAGGTCAACCAACTTTTCAAACTGCATAAGGAGAATGTTGATAAAAGAGAAAAAGAAAACAAAATTTAAAATAGGTGATTGGATATCGGCACACTTGACAAAAGAGAGGTTTCTCAAATGAACCTACAACAAACTCAAACAGAAAAAGATTGGTCCCTGTTGAATCTCAAGGCAATTTTCTAAGAATGTATATGATATGGAACTATTGGAAGGCAATAATATCTCTTCAATCTTTAAATGTAGTAATGACTGTAAGGAGCTCATCTAAGCATCAGATCCAATAATATCAATTCTTTCTCTCGACCGAATAGAGGTAACCGACAAGTGTCAAATATTATGTAGGTCAGCGAGAATTAAATAATCTACCATTGGTCCCTCAATTTCTTCGGGCTTGACAATCTACTCATCGACAAGAGATCGTATAGGCCATCACATGAACCAAGCTTCCTCCGAAGTTTGGGATGGAGCCACGCTGCAAAGGCTGAGAAGCCAGCCTATGGATAAAATTTGGGATTTTGTTACTAAAAATCCGATGGTTTGTTTAATCTCTATACACCCTAAGCCGCTATGGGTCAGGATAGGTGGCCAAGCAACCGAAGTGAATATTGGGAATTTGGAATATCGCTTATCTACCAGATTATTATTAAATTTTACTCGCTATCCTCACAACAGAAAGGAAGGAGAAAGGTGAGGTGCAATTACGTGACTTACGAGAAAGAGAATTAATGTACCACTATTTTTTATTTTTTTTTAAACCCTAATTTTGTTTGCTAGCGAGTTTTCCAGAGACGTGCTCAAGATTGAAGTTGGCCGAAACATAAATATATATTTATATATATTTTAATGACTCACCTTCGGGTTTCAAACTACATCAATATCCAAAACAAGGCAGTTCCATTAAGTGTTATCTCTAGAATTCAAAAAAAACTATTCAAACGCGGTAATGAATATCCCAGAAGAGTACCAAAATGAAATGGACCAGCA
Organism: Sequoia sempervirens; assembly: GCA_007258455.2. Taxonomy (NCBI): domain Eukaryota; kingdom Viridiplantae; phylum Streptophyta; class Pinopsida; order Cupressales; family Cupressaceae; genus Sequoia; species Sequoia sempervirens. The sequence continues at coordinate 18,710 of VDFB02269044.1, read as the reverse complement.
CAACCAAAATTACTGATCACAGAGATAACTGGGTAAATTTAATTCCATACATCAAAATTTAGGTTTAACGCAAATCTATTAACCATAAATTTATAAAATAAATGACAAAGCAATCAGATATTAACCATGAATTTATAAAAGAAATGACAAAGCAATCAGAAAATTCTTTTTCTTTCACCATGCCAAAACTTTTTGCTACCATATGGCAATTCTTTTTTTATGCATAACCAGACACCACAACCATTGAAAACTTTTGTTTTTTAAGGTATAACGTATAATCATAGAAAATATCACACTTATCTTATGGCGTCGCTGGTGGGGATGACTACGATAGAAGCGATGCTCCAACACAGGTGACCCGAGCCCTCACTGTGCAAGAAGGAATCACAGATAACCGCCTTATCAAACGATAATCAAACTTTCCAGAGATATCCTAATGTCCATCCCCCTTTTCACCGTCTTCGCCAAGATCTAAATATACTACCGAAGGTGCCCCTTCAAATCCTAACTGAATGACTTTTCACATTCTCATAACCGAATCTTCAAATTGGAATTAATATTTCTTTGCGTGTTTATTATTTATTTCACACAGAGGTAATAATAAATTCTCATTTTATTTTATTTCATTTATTTATTTACTTGATTACGATATTCGAGTTTGGTTTATTTAATTCATTTTAACCACTAATAATATTTTATTAAAATTTATTTTGTCACATTCTTTACCATATTAACATTATTATCTTATCCATTATACTTAGATATCAAACTTTTACTGGCTTTTCTCGTTTTTTAACCGTCATTCAAACTTAAGTGAAATTTTAATATTTAATCCTTTATAATATTTTCTCACTTTTACATTTATTAATCAAATTTAATTATTAAATGATAATTATCTTTCCTCATCAATTCCGATTACATTCAATAACAACCAACCAAAGATAATTAAATTAGTGTTTATTAATGAATCTAATTCTTTATTTAATTCCAAATAAAACAAGTAACCCTATAATTAAATTAACCTTATTAATTAAATCCCAGCATAATATTAATGTTATTTCATAACTTTAAAATTAAATTAAATTATAAAATCACCACAACGACATAACATTTCCAATAACAACTACTTACTTGACATTAATGTTGACCGAAACGGAGGGCACTACAACTACCTTCTCCTTATTGGCCTCTGTCTGGCCCATTCTGATGATTATCTTGTGAAAGTCTTTAGTATATTCTTTCACAGATCTACTTCCTTGCTTCAACCCTTGCAATTTATTCAACAGATCTAACTCGTCATCTATTGGTATGAATTGCTTCTTGAGTTTTTCTACCATGCGATCCCATCTAGTGATATTTCCTTTTCCTCTTTGATTTCTTTCCAACTGGACCTCTTTCCACCGAATACTGGCATGGCCCTTTAGCTTCATTTTCACAAACTTAACCCAATATGGGTCCTTTATTTCCTCATACTCAAAATATTCTTCTTGCTCATTGATCCAGTCGATCAACTCTTCCAGGTTTAGACTTCCGGAATAACTGGGGACTTTTTCTTTGGGTCTTTTCCCGATCTTCAAAATGGCCCTTATTAGCCGCATTTGGTCTTGATGAATTAATTCTTCTTCCTCTTCTACATTTGAACCTTCTTCCTCTCCTTCATCCTCACTTTCCTCCCTTGGGTTTAACCCTCTTCTCAATTGCTCTTGTAACGCGTCAATCTATCTTTGGAAGGCTACTAGTGCATCTCTTCCACCACCATTTCTGTCACCTCGACCACCTCTGGCACCACCACGCCTACTAGGCATCACTCTTGGAGGCATCTTTCTTGACCTCGACCCACAACCACGGTCCTGGTGCGAATTACCTCACGATCGGCGATCTATCCACAAACTCAAGAAAACCTCACTCTGATACCACTTGATGAGGGCACAACCCAAGACATAGAAAATAACCCACAAACAAGAGAATAATTTTATTATTCAGAAAATAGAGCTTCTTACATGCAGAGGATCTCAATCCCTAAGTTCTACAACACATGCAAGTTACAAAAAACTACAGAATAACCCTTTCACAATATGTGAGCTTGTCCCCAAAAAGTTACCCAAAAATTAGAATCCTACCCATAAATAGAGCTCCTCTTTAGTTTGGAACCAAAACAACATTCAAATTTTTAGTTTAGGTGGTTTGGCACCGAAAAATTACAATTTGAAGTTCAAATTTCAAAATAACATTTGCAATTGTATCTTCTAGAAAGTGCCCCAACTTCCCGGGGCCATAACTTTTGATCCAAGACTCTGATTCGCGAACTGTTTGAACCATTGGAAAGGTCTCAAATTCAACAACGTGCTCAAAATTTGCTACGCCAATTTTGGCAAGTTTTGGGGCCGATCAGGAACTCTAAGTGCCTCAAATCTAACTCAGAAGATTTTTAGGTGCAAATCTGGGAAACTAAAACTGCAATATCTTTCCACCCAGGAATAGAAAATAAAAACCATAAATTGGAAATTTCATTATGATGAAAAGGGTATCCAAAAATATAAAAACATCTAAAAACTAAGAAACTTGAAATTTAACTATTTTTGGGTGATGCAAGATTTCCCTTACACCACTGGATGTTCCTGCATCAAGGTCACAAGATCTACCTCTAATAGTACCACATTTCTTACACATGAAAGTTCAAGAATTATTTGAGGGGTACAAGAAGTGCACTATTGGTTTTTCCTCTCTTTAGGTTTGGGCACAAAGTTTAGGAATGATGTCACAACTAATTATGAACCACATCTAGGCATTTTTTTACAAGTGTTAGGGGATCTCTCTAATTATAGTGAATGTTATTTTTGAGACCACTGTAATCTCTAAAAAAAAAGCACTATTAATCCCATTTTGTACCATGCTTGAATCTATCTCTTGTTTTAACAAGATCTAATGATTAACTATTATGTCCTGAAAGTACTATCAATAAACAAAGAAGAGGAAATTATATTTAATATTACTATGAACTTTTCCTAACACTTATTAAAGGAATATTTACCAAGTAGGAGATGTACAAGTGAGGTCCAAAGTCCTTCAACATACATCAGAAGATTGCATGGAAAATTGTGTATTAATTAATTGTAGTGCATTCGTAAAGTTGTTTCTTTAAGAAAGATTTTTTTTTCTCATAGGGCATTCAAGGGACATATAAGCTTAATTCATCATGTGTATGCCTATTGAGAGTGCATTTTGTGGTGGTATGGAAACTCCTATTAGGTTGAGTTGCAAGTATGAGTAGTTAGTGTTGTGATTGATGTCAACAAGCCTATGTTACCATTGATGTCCATTGTTGGGTGATATTATTGCAAGAGTATGAACAATCGATATTATCCATGCTTTGATTAGTTGCATTATGTTGTCATTAGTAAAGCTATTGGTGTCAACCTATAGTGTTTCTTTGATAAGATTTTTAGTATGGTTGAGGAATTGATAAAGATGATGAGGATGTGTCTCTGGTGCTTGGTTTCTAAGTTATTTTGAGAAAATTTGATAAGAAGAGGAAAATAATGTGTTGCAGTCATTTTCTGGGTTGCAGAGGTCTATACTTGTGTTGCTCAAAATTTATTCTAGGTTGAAGATTTATATGTGTGATTCAGATATGCTGGTGAGAGATGTTTAGAGGAGTCAATTCAAGAACTGGTGTGATAGATCATTGTACATAAGAAGTTGTGTTCACTAGTGTGTGAACTATGCATTGTAGAGGTATCTAGGAGAAATGTCTTGGCTTTGTGTTTCTCTATAGAGTCATTTTAGGTCTTGTAGTTTGTAAGGTGTGTTGATATTATTTTTATATTCATTTAGTCAAGATGGTTTGAGGTTTGATGCTTTGTAAGTCATTACCTCAAGTAATAGTGTATGGAAAAGTTGTTAGAGTGTATTGGGTGTGTACATTCTTCAAGTGGTAGTTGTGAAGGAGTTTGTTGGATTTCAGGGTATTTGAGGAATATTCTAGATCATGTTCAAGTGTGGTGTGTGGTTGGAAAATCATCATTGGGTTTGAGGAAGCATGTACTTAAAATTTTAATGTTGTTTGCATAGGTAACAAATGACCTAGTGTTTACAATACTTTTAATGAATAATTATTAATTGTAGAAGTGTGTGGTTAAGTGGTGTTATAGATTTGGGTCCCAATTAAGGAATGATGTGGTCTAGAATTTAACTTCTATCCACCATGGAAGTGTTTAGGTGCTGACCTAATTTGAATTTGTATGGTTGATGTGCATAGCTGGCCTTGGAGAAGAGTTTAAAGGTTGAGGAAGGTATAAGTAAGAGTTGATTTGATTAATAGATGTCAAGATAGATTCACAAGGTACTAATGATATGAATTGTAGAGTATTAGAGTGCAAATCTGAGAAGTGTAGTATGAGATTGCATGTGTTAGTCTACTAGATGCAATGAACATATGGTGGTTACAATTATATAGTCATGTTACAAAGGTGTTGATGTCATTGTGGTGGATTCTATATTGCATTGAGATGCTTTTCTTTGTGTAATATTTCTTCTCTATCTTCTTTTCTATTCTAGCAGTGAGCCTTTCTTCTTTGGGAAGTGAACCTTTCTTCTTTGGGTAATGAGCCCTTTGATTGTTAACCCTATTGTATTCATTGTTGATATTACTTATATTGTGAGCTATTCCTCACCATGTTTTTTTCCTTCTTGGTTTTTCCACATAAATTTAGTGTTCTCTTGTGTATGGTGTTAGGTTGTTTCACTTTTTATTATTTTATTTTCATGCTAAATCATCATAACAGATTTAAGGGTTTAATGAATGAATGTGCATCTAAATGCTAATGAGGTTTTTGAAGTTTTAAGGTACAACTGATTCACCCCCCCTCTTAGTTGTCTTGTGCATTCAATAATTGGTATTAGAGCAAGTTTCCTTGAAGAAAATCTTAACCACTTAAGGTATATATGGGATGATGCAAAAGAAGGAGATCCCTATATGTCATAGAATAGACTATCATTCTGGAAAACAATAATGGAAGGAATTTTGGATGATCTAGGATATGATATCTAGAAATCATTTTAGAATGGATATACTATTCCTATAAATGGTCTAAGCACTAAAGCTAAACTAAAGGCCTATGAAAGTAATATGAAAGCAAGGTATGCTCTCTTGAGTATTCTTACAAATTTTGAATTAGTGAAAGTTGTGAATTTGATAACTGCTAGTGAAATCTAGAAAAAGTTAGAAAGAATTTATGAAGGATATGATAAGATTAAACAAGCTAAAATTTAGAATCTGAATATCACATTTGAGAACTTGAATTCATGTTTAAGGATGAGAACATTAAAAGGTACATGCAAAGGGTAGATGAAGTGGTTAGCTCCATCATAGGTTTTGGTGGAAAAGTCAAAGAATCAAAAGTGGTAAAGAAAATTCTTAGAACCCTACCTAAAGCTTACAGTCATAAAGTTTCCACTATCAAGGAATTTGGAAACATAGACCAATATTCTAGAGATCAATTGTATGGTTCTTTAACTTCATTTAAAATGAGAGGATTTAGTACAAATAATGGTGAAAATTTTGAGACTTCTTTTAAGGTTGCAAAATAAGAGAAGATTGAAGAATCAGATAAGGGAGATCTTGATGATGTTGAAGCTAAATTTTTGAGAAGGATGAAAAAGGGTACTGGTAAGTACAAAGGTAAGTTTCCTTTCAAATTTATTAGTTGTGGAAAGATAGGTCACTATGCTTCAAGATGTCTAAACATAGTTGTGAATTCCAAAAACAAGAAGAATAAATGTTAAATTATTAAGAAAAGTTATTATGTTAGAGATGTAATTATTTCTATTCATGAATATTATTATGGAGATGATAATGATGAATGCTTGCTCATGGATTTAAAATATGAATTTGTTTCTTCTAACTCTAAAATATGTTTGAAGGTACTTTGGTATCCACTTTTCATGCTACATAGGATAAGAATTATTGGATAATTAATAGAGGATGCTCTAACCATATGACTAGGGATAAGAGTAATTTTTTTAAAATTGAAAAGTATGATGGATGAATTGTTAGATTTGGTGATGATTCAAGTTCCAAGATATGTGCAATAGGTTCAATCAGCTTTGATGGAAAGAATGATACGAAATGTAGTACCCCTCCGTTTATGCATATGCTTTCTGTTGTTATGTTTTCATACTGTTAGACCTATGATATTTTGTCTGGATATTTTGATCGCTGGTTTTGAGCGATAGTGGATTATTCTGTGACATGATGATACTTTGTATGGTGATTATTGTTTTCTAATATGCTTTGAGTTAGTGTAGATGTTTACTTTCAGTTGATCATTGCTATGTACATGTTATGATGGACTAACAACTATTTATTTCGTTAGTTTGTTGTGAAGTGTATTGGTGTGGAGAACGGAATCGCATCACTCGCTTGTGAGTGCCCTGTGATATCTGTGATTTTCTCCGTGCAAGGTGTGTCTGTTATTGCTTGGTTGCAGGAAATTGCAGGTACATGACACCGACTCCACCTGGGTACTCAGGTATGAGCGTGTCAAGACTCAATGGATACGTTGATCAGGAGATAGTAGTTTGGTTTATCCTAGCCTAGTATATAATCCTGGTCTTAGTACATTGTCTGTTTTTAGTTTGAGTCATAGGTTGTATTGTCATTTTTTGTTTGGATAAATCGTTTGAAAAGCAAATTTGGTTAATTTTTTAATGGTAGTTTTTTGTGTTTTAAATTATTGTTATTTAATTAATGTTTAAATGTGGAAGAAATTACTTGCTTGATAATTTAATTCATTAATTAGCTTATTTGGTTAAATGGTTGATCTTAAAAGATTAAACTAATTTAATTAAATTATTAAGTGTGTAAATTATATTGTGTTTGAAAATTAGAAAATAAATAAAAATAAAATGCATGCAATTGTAAATTAATTTTTAAATTTAAATATAAAATAAATTATTAGCATGCAAATTTAATTGGCAAGATTGCCGAGAAGTGGAGAAGATATTTTTGCAACCACTTCTCGACATGTGTGCCAGTGCTTTAATTGAATATTGTTGGGGAAAATTTGTTACAGAGAGGATAATTTGGATCTCAGGAAAAACACATGGGTTATTCAATTTCCTTATGGGGAAATTATCAAAGCTTTCCAAAAAAAAATTCTGGCTGTAAAAAAAAATCATTATTTCTTAGAAGTTGTTATCTCTCTATATCTGGTTGTATTTCTTGGTGGAAGATCCCTTGGTGGGAGGATCTTTTGTGTTGGTTGGAAAATATTTTGGTGAATTGTGTGCTACGGGCAACAGAGGTTTTCTTTTCTACAGTCAAATCTCAAGCTATAGGTATTCTACTTTGTATAATTTAATTTCTTTTGATAAGAATGTTGTAGAAAATATTAGTTAGATTTTCTTGTGCCTTGTTTTCTCAGGAATTTCTTAAAGATTTTATTTAAAAAGTAGAAAATATTTATGAAGAATTTTAGATGAGAAAGAAAAGAAAATTTACTCTGTGAAAATTTAGAAAAAAAAGAAAAATTGAGAAGCAATTTTGAGAAAATGGTTATTGTTTTAAAATCTGAAACCCAATATTGAGAATTTCTGGGAAAATTATTTAAAATATATGAGAAGAATTTTTCATTTATAAATACCTAGTTGAACAACTGGTTTGTTTTTGTAAGAATTTATATTTGTTTATTAAACTGCCTGTACATGTATTTTTATTTTAAAAATTTATTTTTACCAGTTATATAATCTGTTAAATCGTTGTACAAAGTTCGTGATAAATTTCGCATATGCGAAATAGAAAATTCGCAGGATTCTTTTAACTGTATTTTATTGTCAAAATATAAAACGTTATTTTTATTTGGGGGCCGTGGGGGTTTTTCCCCATAGTCGCTGCCCCTAAGGGAGGCGACGGTGGGAGGTGGCTGCAGCCGCTCCCACAGTTGCTACCCCTAAGGGAGGCGACGGTGGGAGTAACTCCCACAGCCTCCGTCCACGCGCAGGCCGGCTCGGTTGAAGCCGTTGCCTGCCGAAACCCTTACCGCGGCCAGGTACAGGCTGTGAATTTGTTAAAAAACTTTGATACTTTTTGATTTTAATTTCATTCGAATTTTATTAATATTTTAAAAGTAAAATTTAAATGAGTAAAATTTATAATTCGGATTTTATTTTATGAACATATATATATATATATTTGTTGGAATTAAATATAGTATTTTTACATTAATACTTATATTTAAAAACATATGTGTATATGTTTGAATATAGATATTTGTATAATTTATGATTTGTATTAAGTTAGAAAAATGATTATTTTATTTTAAATTGCATGAGAAATTTTATGGTTTAGGAAATATAGAAAACACTTTTATGTGAGTTTGAGAGAATAGATTAAATAAAACAATTATTTTATTGTTTCAAAAATGAATCTTTTAATAAGATGATTTATAAATATGTTGTTTTCCCAACTGATGTTTATGGATTTAGTATATCTGAATCATAGATATTTATTTTTCTTGAATTACTTCATTGTGTTCTTTTTGGGTAATTTGGGAAAGTTGTAGTTGTATAAGTCTTCCAGAATGGAATGTGTAGAAAGGGTGTAATATTGTTCAAATGTTTTCTTGAGTTGACTGGAGTTGTGCATGTGATTGATTATGGTGTTAAGATACTATTCTGGGTCAATTGTTAATATGTGATAAACTTTATGCACTTTGTTAACCCTAGTCATGAAAACTTAGAAACCTTTGTTATGTTTAGGGGAGTGGCTATTTGTAAGGGCTGACACACAAAGTGGTGTCAGGGTAACTTACAAATAGTTAACTAAGTCAGTGATAATTATATGACATTGTAGTTAGATTTAAAACTTTTAACAAGATATTCATGCCTCTCTTATGACTCTTGAGCTAGTTCAGTCTTGAGTATAAGATGAGAAGGCCTGGAATGGAAAATTAGTGTCTTGTTTCTTCAAAAGACATTCGATTCCACAATAGTTTGCAATAGGGGCTGGGTTTCGTAAGAGGTAACTAGGGTAACCCAAGGATTGGGGGCCGAAACCTAGGAAGAAACACCAGGGTAACCTTTGCAACGTTGTGATGACACTCCACCTAGAATAACAGTTAACCTTGTGTTTGTGATATAATCAATTGTCTAAATCTGGAAGCAATGTAACCATTAGTTTGTTTTGTACTAATGTCTAGGGTTAGTAGGTTAGGTCTAGGTAACCTTATTACTATCTCCTAGCACGGGGGGTGGACCTACGGGTACCACATGGTTGGGTGGAATGTGCACCTTACTCCGTTGGGTCCCCAGTTTATGATCATGGCATCAAGAGCCTCATGGATGGAGAGCTCGCACTTGGAAACTTTTGTGTATTTCATCATTGTATATTGTAAATTTGTATTGTAAAACATCCCTCATTGTTGTGAGGTGAACACTTGTAATTGTAATCATTCTTGAACTACCTCATCAGATGGATGAGTATTGTATAATCTATCAAATGCAATGTATGGAAAACAAGTTTGTACCTTATAATATTTTGAATGGATTATTAAATGAAATGCAATGTTTATCTTTATGTTATTAATTAAATGTGCAATGTGAAATACTTAAGTCACTTATGGAAAATTCAAAGTAGTGTAACATCGTATAGCTTAATGAATGTATACAACTAAATTAATTAATAATTAAACTTAAAAAAAAAAAAATTATTTCACCTTTATAACACAATTGCAACATTCTTAGGTTATTAAGACGGGGCATTACACGAAATATGTTTACTATGTTAAGGGTTTAAGGCATAACCTCTCCAGTGTTGGAAAAATGTGTAACGAATGATGCAATATTCCATTTCAAGATGGTTGATGTGAGATTGAAAAATGTTTTAGAATTGTGATTGTTGTTGGAAGAAGGATAGATGGAAATGTTTATCAACTTAAGGGTGTTGATGGTCATTTTCTTATAACTTAGATTAATGAAAGTTGGTTATGGCACAAGAGGATGTGTCACATTAATTATGATAATATAGTAAGAATCAATTCAATTCAAGTGGTGAGAGATGTTCCGAATATTACAAAGCCTATCAATGTTTTTTGCAAGTATTTTTAGTTTCAAAAGAAAATAAGAAGTTTCAAAGGAAAAGAACAATCTTCTACTAGATTGTTGTGATTGGTTCATACAAATCTTTATGGTCCTACAAGAATAAGAAGTCTTCAAGGTGGCATGTACTTCATGCTTTTTATTGATGTTTATTCTAGAATTACATGGGTTTCCTTTCTTAAAGAAAAATTTGAATCCTATATAGGTTCAAATCATTTAAAGTTATGGCTAAGAATGAAATGGACATGAAAATCAAGTATCTGAGGTCTAGCAGAGGTGGAGAGTTTACCTCCAATGAGTTTAACATGTTTTGTGAGAATCATGGATAAAGAGGCACTTGTCTACTGCTAGGACTCCTTAGTAAAATGATGTAGTTGTGCAATAACCCATTCTAATTATTACTTAGATGTATTATTGCAAATTAATTTATGAATATTTAATTTTAAAAAGACACAACTAAGCAACTATTTTCAATCATAGCAACACATGTCTAATTAAAATGAGTCAAATATATATACATTAATTTATAATGTCAATTACAATATCCAATTTGACTTGGCTCATAGGGCCACAATGTCAATACAATATAAAATTTTACATCAAGGATTACATCATAGTCCATGATAATCATTAAAATATCCAAGGTTTCCTCTTGATGCTCGACTCCACTGGTGGAAGAGAATATGGTTGAAGTGCTTTACCACCCAACCACGTAGCTTACACTTCCTTGAAATTCTTCTAACTTGAATAATACCTTACCATGCATGAAAAGTTTAGCAAGAAAACAAACTAGAAGGTGGAATCAGGTGCTTGTCCAAACATCAACATGTATCTCTATCTATGATTTATAAAAATGCAAGATATATGCTAGGAATGGAAGAGAGTGTTATCACAAATTTCATACATACATAATGGGCTAATTTCTTGGCCAAGAATAAAAAAATTAGTTGCAACAACAAAAGATAGGTTTTGGATAAAGAAAAATCCTATACTCTCTAAACTCCATTTCGGCACCCATCCTAGAAGGTAACTTTCAACAATACAATTTATTTCTTTAGAAAATATCTACCCTCTAGTAGCATCTACCTTGAGGTGCTATAGTCCACTTAGGTGTTGTTCTACTAAACAAGGAGAATATTCTTACACATGTATATATATAGAAAAAGTAATTCAGTTTACTTGATTCCTCAACTTAATTAAATCAATAAAATGATTTAAATGAAACTGATGCATACATCATCCATTAAATTCATACACATATCACATGATTACATTCAATGTAATTTAGTTTTCAATAAAAATGAATTAAATAAGTAACAAAAGAAGGTATGCCACAAGTATGTGTATGTACACAGACAAAGGCCTATGTGCATACACATATATGTGCCAACTTAAGTTTATATATTTGTGCATACGTTCTGAAATGAAACCATTTTAATAGATTCCTTTCATTCAAAATAATGCTACATATTGTCATATTATCTAATAGTGAAACAAGATGTAAATTTTCCCTTTTCAAGAAATAAGAACAAATCTGTTTGAACATTTTTCACATATTGATGTGTTTTTTGTATCAAAACAATGTTGTTTGTGGAAGTTTACAAGTTACTATACCAATATGACTCATTAATAGTTTTAGGTGGGTCAGTGTAGGATAATGGGGGTCCAAACTAGGCCCTTAAGTGGCAATCAAATTTAGAAAAATAGAATTAGGCAACTTGACATAAAAATTTGAATAATTTATTAGCATAATTTGAAAAATATGTAAGAAAAAAATTTGTAGAAATTTGAATTTAGTTTCTAAGATACAATTCATTTTTTGAAAAAAGTAAATCTATTTGGTGAAAATTTGAAATTTCAATGCAGTAGTACTAAATTTTCAAAAAAAAATTAAAAAATAGGTGTATGTATGACCGACCTAAGTACAAGAAAAAAAATATATTTATTTGAAACTTTCATTATATGTAGAGGACACATGCTTAGATGTGCTACATTTGTTTTGTAATTTTTTTCCAAGTAAATAATTAGTTATGAATTTTTCAATAATTTAAAAAAAAAAAAAGGTTAAAACTTGTTTTTCTGACGACCATAACTTGGTAAAAATTTATTAAATTCAATTTATATTTTTTTATCCTATAGTATGGGAAGCATAAAATGTGCTACATCTTTCTAATTCAAAAAATGTGAAATCAATTTAAGAATTATAGATGTTTCTCAATAAACCTATCAATCAAGACTTTAGTTAGAATGTATGTATCAAATCAATAACAAGTATCTATTCAATTCCAAATAAGGCATATCTTATATTTTTGGAAAGCTAAAATTTTTGTAATAAACCTGTTTCATTTCATTAAATTTGGATAAAAAAAAATTGTCAGCCATTTTTTGGTCATATCGCCACTTTTTGAACCCCCATGATCCTACACTCACCAAGGATATCTAATATTTCATGTAAATAGTCAATATTCTCTCATTATGGTTATACAAATATCTGAATAGTACTAGTGTTCTTTTTGTGCAAGCAAAGGATCAAATGACATGCTTGTCGTTACCAATCACATACAAGTTGGAATATTCATATTACTATTTCGGGTTAGGAGAGAGTCAAGTTTTTTATTGGTGAATGATATGGATATAAATTCAAGATTTTGTCATTCTAAGAATGACTAATAGTCGAATGACTATTTGATTTCATCACAAACATTATCATTAGTCGAACCTTAGAGAAATTTCATTTATTGGCTTACAATGTTTGACAACCGATTAATAAAACACATTCATAGTAATTGTTCTAAGAATGATTTGTGCATGAAAAATAGACTATTATAAACAACATATGCAAGCATCGCATGTATGCATAAACTGTAAATGAATATCCAAATGATATACTGTAAGCATAAAATGGAGTATTGTAAATGAAAGGGGATTGTTCTGATGAATTATTAAATCCATATGCAAAAGGTTTACTGCAAAATGATCTTAAGGATTGATGCCCATAAATTGAAAATTAAATCTTGTTTGGCCATCATTCTTGGTGAACGAGGTGACATGTATAAAATAACAATAATATTTATACATCATTCTATGAAAAATTGTTGAAGCCTTCACATCATTTGGCACGACTTACCTGCTAGGCCTAGCCCAAGAAGATAATCAAATAGTGAAAAATAACATTAGAATACAATCTATCCCTTAAAGGGAGTCAATAAATTATTTAAATATTGTTTAAATGAAACAATTCTAATAGCTATCTGATTCATCTGATTACCCATAAAATGGTTAAATAAACTTACACGCGAGTGGTATCAACTTGAGGAGATGCCAATAAAGCAAATAGAGTTTAACAAGAATCAACTATCATGCTAATAAAAGAATATGCATAGTGTTAGTGCATGCAAAAGGGTTGGTCGACAAGGCCCCTGCAACTATTTTTCCAAGGAAATGATGGATCTCAAACCCAAACAGTCTAGTATTAAAAAAATAAGTTCATAGTAATTGGGCATCTAAAGTTTTTCCATTAACTCGATTGAAAATAGACATAACGATAAGGAAAAATTAAATTTTCAAAAACTTTGCACTGAAAATCATGCATAGACAACATCAAGTGTCATTTTTTACCTCCAATTGTGGATTTTCATAAGCCTTTCCTTCTTTTCCCAGAGGTGTTGATTCACTTGCTTCTGCTTCTCCCCCATTCTCATCACCACTACTTTTTTTTCTTCTAGTGATTCCTTCTCCAAAATGGAAACCCAATTCACCCATTATGGGAGCCATTTCATTCCTTAATTGACATTAATTTTTAGCCTCTCACATTGTATTATGAATATCTACCTTAAATTTGAATGCATGCCATGACTTCATAAGATATTCCTCACGATATTATTTGAATTCTATAAGTATAATTGTGATAATTTTTTATTCCATATTATTATTTTTTATAAGGAATATGGATATATGTATATATTGGGTATGTGTAGGATCATGATGGGAAAAAAAGTGGTGATATGTAACTGATATAATGGCCCATGTGGCTGATGACCTTTTTTTTACCCAAAATTGATGAAAGGAAAAGGGGTTTTAAAAGAGATTCTCAACTTTCCACCAATATAAATTATGCTTTACTTTGAATTTAATAAATAATTATTATTCATTTTCTATTTGAATTATGACTAAAGTCATGATTGATATGCTGATTGAAAAACATCTATAGCTTTCAAACAGTATCACATTCTTGAATCTAAAACATGTGTCACATTCTATGCTTCACATACTATAGGATTAAAAAAATAAAATTGAATTTTATGAATTTTTGACCAAGTTAAGGTGGTCGACATACGAGTTTTATATTTTTTAAAATTTGTAACAAAAAATCATAATTAATTATTTATGTGGAAAAAATTTACAAAAGAATGTATGTATCACATCAATACATGAGTCCTCTACTTATATCTAAAATATTATCATTTTATTATGGTTAGGGTGGTCAGACAGACACCTACTTCTTATTTTTTCCCTAAAATTTAAGGACTATTCCATTGAAATTTCAAATTTTCACCAAATAGATTTTTTTAAAATAAACCTAGTAGTTTAGAAACTACATTCAATTTTCTATAGGTTCTATTCTTACATATTTTTGAAATAATATAGATAACTTATTCAAATTTTTACGTCAAGTTGCCTAACTCTGATTTTTCTAAATTTTTTACCACTTAAGGGCCTATTTTTTCCATGATGATCCTGAACATACCCTATTTATATATATGCATGCATATATATGTATCTATAAATAGGCATATATATATAGTTATATATGTACATATATAGATGTATATATATACATACATACATATATATATATATATATTATACTTTTGTAATAGTATAGTATTTAATCACTTTCAAGCAAAGAATAAACTTTTACTTTTATTTGAATAATAGTTTTCTTTGTTAAATGAACTAGTTTTCCTATCCTTTGAGAAATCCATTTTAATACATTCATATATGTTAAATCATGATATCATTTTCTTTTCAATTTTTTGGAAATACAAGATCGAAATAAATAATTAAGTAACAAGTCACATGTATATCATTCCACAAGCCTACTTTTCAATCATTGAATAATTTTAAATTAGATTAATATAATCTCCTATATCAAATTTCAAATGCATACATCATGTCATTTTTGGTGTGTGCACCCATATTCCATCAAGCTTACCATTCAATCGAGCTAAATGATCTTACCTCAACCATGTTCTCATCCTTCAACCCATTTTCCTGCTTTTGAGGACAATTGCACTTACATAGTTTATTAGTTATATTCAATCATGATAAAGTATAAGATAGTTTAAAAGGTCACATGGTCAAAATATGGTCAACTTCTTTCAAACATTTTAAAAATATCAAATTTTCCATTCAACATATTGAATTTCCTCAATAATTCAATTTATTATATTATAATTTGAAATGTAATTAAAATAGGGTTATGACAAGTTGAAAGGAAAAAAATGACTATTTAAGAAGTTGCAAGGAATATGATGAAAGAATCTCACCTATC
This sequence comes from Sequoia sempervirens, assembly GCA_007258455.2. Taxonomy (NCBI): domain Eukaryota; kingdom Viridiplantae; phylum Streptophyta; class Pinopsida; order Cupressales; family Cupressaceae; genus Sequoia; species Sequoia sempervirens. The sequence continues at coordinate 3,061 of VDFB02269044.1, read as the reverse complement.
GAAAGTCTACTAGAGAGAAGCATTTCATACTACTATTTATATACTTAACAAAGTTTAAGAAAAAGGAAACAACATAAAGACTCCCTATGAGTTGTGGTATGGAATGATCCCTACTTTCAAATGCTTTAGAGTGTTTGGAAGTAAGTTTTATGTCATAAGATATTAAGAAAACTTGAGAAAATTTGATGTAAGGTCTGACAGAGGTATCTTCCTTGGATATTCTACTAAAAGAAAAACCTATCAGTGTTACAACAAAAGACTAAGAAAGATTGTTCAGAGTGCAAGTGTCAAGGTTGATGAATATTTTTAGAACTTAGTGGTGATAGATTGATATAAGTCAGATGAACATGATTGCAAAGAAAAAGAAAAGGTTAAGGAAAATGAAGTGTAGATTGAAGAGGAAGAAGCTCCAGAAAAAACCCCTAGAACTCCTAAGTATGTGCAAAGGAATAATTCTGAATAAGAAAACATTGGAGAAAATAGAAATAGTGTATTAACAAGGAAATTTTTTGAAGAGGTAAATTTGTGTTTAATTTATGAAGTTGAACCTAAGAAGTGATTGAATCATGCAAAGATGAACATTGGATAAAAGATATGGAAGAAGAACTACAACAAATTGAGAAGAGCCAAACTTGGGAACTTATCCCAAGACCTACACAAAAAATATAATTGGAGCTAAGTGGGTGTTAAAAAATAAAATAAATGATAATGGATAATTTTTAAGAAACAAGGAAAGGCTTGTGTGAAAGGGCCATTTACAAGTTGAAGGAATATATTTTGAGGAGACATTTGCTCCAGTGCCAAGAATGGAAGTTATCAGGATTTGTTTGGATTTCTTAGCACATAAAGACTTTCAAGTTTATTAAATAAATGTGAAGTCTTCTTTCTTCAATGGGGAATTGGAAGAAGTATGCATGGAACAACCAAAAGGATTTAAGTTATCAAATTAAACAAATCTAGGTCTATAGATTGAAGAAGGCATTATATGGATTAAAGAAAGCTCCTAGAGCCTAGTATGCAAGGTTGTATAAATATTTTATATGACAAATTTCAGTAAAGGTATCATAGATAGTAATATTTACTTTAAAGTTGAAAAATATCAAATCTTGATTGTGGTTGTGTATATTGATGATATAATTTTAGGAGGAAATGAAGAGATGTGTAAGAAGTTTGTAGAAGAAATGAAAAAAGAGTTTGAGATGTCTATGTTTGCGGAGATGAATTTCTTCCTTGGGCTACAAATCAATCAAACTAGAAAAGGTATATTCATTTCACAATAAAAGTATGCCAAATTTTTTTTGAAGAAGTTTAGAATGGAAGACTCTAAACTTTTATGTACTCCTATGGTTATTGGTTGCAAGCTGAGCAAGAATGATGAATCTACTAAGGCTGATTAGAGAAAGTATAGATCAATGAATGGTGAACTATTATACCTAACTGCTACAAGACCAAATATCATGCATGCAGTTTGTCTTATGGTTATATTTCAACAATATCCTAGAGAGTCACATGTTGCAGCAATGAAGAGGATATTTAGATACCTAAAGGGCACTCCAGATCATTTCTTTTTGTATCCAAAGGATAATCATTTCATATTGAGTGTCTACACAAATGTAGATTGTGTTGGTTGTGTTGATGATAGAAAAAGTACAAGTGGTGGTGCATTCTTTCTTAGATGTAGATTGGTATCACGGTTAAGCAAGAAACAAGACTCAATTTCTTTATCTACTATAGAGGTTGAGTAAATTGCAGTAGCATCTTGCTACATACAGGTATTATGGATGAGGCAAACTATGAAGGATATTAGAGTAGTGTATGATTCAAGCCCATTTCTATCTTGTGTGACAATATAAGTGTAATCAATATTTCAAAGAAATCTGTCATACATTCAAGGAGAAAACATATTTCAATCATATATCACTTTTTGAGAGAGAAGGTTGTAATGAATGAAGTAAAGATTTAATATGTTCCTCCAAAGCATCAAATTATTGATATATCCACTAAGGCTCTTCCTAAAGATACTTTTGAGTATCTCTAGGAGAATTTGGGGGTTATTACCCCTCCTTCTTTGAACTAGATGCATAAGGAGATGCAATAGTCTAGTGGATTTCAAGATTCATTATTTAGTTTGGGGTGATGTTGGTGCCTACCTCTCAAGGGGAGTAGGTAGTAGCATTCGTAAAAGTGTGTGTTTTCATTGTGTAGTGGTTGCTAATTTTGTGCATGTACCATTTAAAAATGGATCTTGGACATTTTCATGATCTTTTAGGTCTTTCTCTCATGATGCTTGGCTTATGTTGCTTTGATTTAATGTTGTAATGTAACTTATTCATTCACATTAGGTAGTAAAGATTCAAATTATGATGTCTTGTGAAGGTGTTGTGAAGTGTTGTAACACATTTCTACACTTTTCTAGACTCTTCTCATTATAATTCATCTAAATATCACCTTTTTATCCCTTATCAAGTCCTATTTTTAAGTGGTGTAAAGTCTTGTAACAAGCTTTCACACTTTTCTAGGCTTGTTATCACTATTTACACCTTTCGTATGCTTTATTTATCCCCTTTATGCACTCATAAGCCTTAATTAAGTTTTCTTTTGAATGTAAACTTGACAAACAACATTAAATAAAACTTAATTCCCAACACCCACTTACAAGCCTAAAGTGGGACCCATTCACCATGGGTGGAGAATGAGTCCCTCTTGGCTCCAAATTCAAAATAATTCAAAAATTATTTTGGATTTTTATTCAAAAAGACCTTATGTCGGCCTATGATGTTATATTATTGGGTAATTAGGGAATAAGTGTGTATAAATAAGTATTTTTCCATCCATTTTATCCCCCCCATTCATCATATTCATTTAATCATCTCATACACTTAAGCATTCAAGAAGTTTACATCATTCAATCAGGAAATCACTCAAGCATCTTAGAGCAGCCATTGACATATCTTCAGACTTCTTCAACAAGGTTTGGTGAGTTTAGGACACTTGGATGTTGTTATTCATCATTCATTTCTTGTTTTCTATTTCATTTCTTTATCAAGGTTTTGATTACCAA